>CAJQZJ010016246.1:2920537-2956375 GCA_907164525.1 Lophiomys imhausi | reverse complement strand
AAGGTCAGAGCCTCCATTGTGAATGCAAAATGCAGGGTACAGCTCCTAGAAGACAAGGCACAGAATATGGTTAGAGGGCTCTGGCACATGCTGCAGCCCATCGGAGCTTGCTCATATTGTTGCTATGGCAGCTGCTTTTCTCAAAAGTATTATTTTTCTTTCTTTTAAAAAAATGTTTTTACTTTACATTATGTGTATGAACATGTATGTGTGTCTGCATGTGAGGGCAGGCACAGAGAAGCCAGAGGTGTTTAGATACTTTTGGAGCTGAGGTTACAAGTGGTTGTAATCGCTGGGCATGGTGACTCACACCTTTAATCCCAGTACTTCGGAGGTAGAGGCACGTGGATCTCTGTGAGTTTGAGGCTAGCCTGGTCTACAGTGTGAGTCCAGAACAGCCAGGGCTACACAGAGAAACCTTGTCTTGGGAAAAAAAAAAAGGGAGGGAGGGAGGAAAGGAAGGAAGGAAAAAAGACAGACAGACACAAAAACAAGTACTTGTAATCTACTGCACATGGGTGATGTGAACTAAACTTGGGTCCTCTATAAGAACAGTATAGTCTTAAACCACTAAGTCACCTCTCCAGACTCTTGCCCTTTCCATATTTTTATGTATGTATATATGTTTTATGTATGTATGGTTTAAAATATCCTTAAAATTACATTTAGTAGGTCATGTTGGTACATGCCTAATTAATCCCAGCACTTGGGAGGCAGAGGCAGGCAGATCTCTGTGAGTTCAAGGCGAGCCTGGTATACAAAGTGAGTCCAGGACAGCCAGGGATACAGAGAAACCCTGTCTCAAAAAAAAAAAGGATTGGCCGGGCGGTGGTGGCGCACGCCTTTAATCCCAGCACTTGGGAGGCAGAGGCAGGCGGATCTTTGTGAGTTCGAGGCCAGCCTGGTCTACAAAGTGAGTCCAGGACAGCCAAGGATACACAGAGAAACCCTGTCTCGAAAAACCAAAAAAAAAAAAAGGATTGGGCTATAAGGAAGCCTGCCCCTTCCTTATAGGACAGTGGTCGAACAACTCTTTCACAGGGCTCACCTAAAACCATTGGAAAACACAGATATTTACAGTATAATTCATAACAGTAACAAAATTACAGTTATAAAGTAGCAGCAAGAATTTTCGTTGTGGTGGTGGGGTCACAACATGAGGTACTATATTAAAGGGTCACAGTGTTGAGTCACACCAACACTGAAACATGTCCAGGCCTTCCTGCCTGGCATAACTACAGCCATTTTTGTCTTTAGTTTCCATCTTTTTTTTTTTTTTGGTTTTTCGAGACAGGGTTTCTCTGTGTAACAGCCCTGGCTGTCCTGGACTTGCTTTGTAGACCAGGCTGGCCTCGAACTCACAGAGATCCGCCTGCCTCTGCCTCCCAAGTGCTGGGATTAAAGGCGTGCGCCACCACGCCCGGCTTTTAGTTTCCATCTTAATCATAAGGTAAAACTAAGTTCAAGTTCTCAGGCTCTGCAGGCCTGACATAAGAACAGGTTTTGTTAAATGTTCAGCTTGAATTAATGATACATGTTCTATCATTACTCTGCTATGCTCCTTTCTCCCAGAATGATGGGGAACTGGAATGTACCTGGCACAATGTACCTGGAATAGAATTGATTCTTCTTGCTTGGTTAGACAGGGATAGAATTGATTCTTCCTGCTTGGTTATGATTTTTCCCTTTAAAAACTCACTCTGAGAACGGCTCAGAGTCCCAGCCTTGGTTTCCATATTCAGACTGTGTCCCTGACCGCCAGTCTTTGTTCAGCATTCAATAAACTTTCTTCAATCTGAGCTTGGTGTTCGAATGGTCAGTGTGCAGCTATTCCTAAACCCATAACAACAACATTAGGAAAGTTGAGAACCACTGCTATAGGACATTTTCTTGATTGGTGATTAGGGGAGGAGGGACCAATGCATTGTGGGTGAGGCCAATCTTGGGCTGATGGTTCTTGGTTCATTTTTTTGTTTTTTAAGGTTTTCGAGACAGTGTTTCTCTGTGTATCCTTGACTGTCCTGGACTCACTTTGTAGACCAGGCTGGCCCAGCAATTACAGACAGCTGTGAACTGCCATGTGGGTGCTGGGATTTGAACCCGGATCCTTTGGAAGAACAGTCAGCGCTCTTAACCGCTGAGCCATCTCTCCAGACCCAGTTCTTGGTTCTTTAGCCTCTGTATCAGCTCCTGCTTTTAGATTCCTGCCCAGCTTGAGTTCTAGTCCTGACTTCCTTTAATGATGAACAGTGATGTGAAGTGTAAGCCAAAGAAACTCTTTCCTCCCCAAGTTGCTTTGGGTTTTGGTGTTTTATCACAGCAATAGTAACCTTAACAAGGCACCTTTCCCCATCCAAATTAGTAAAAATTAAAGAATATTTAACGATTGAAAAAAACAGTTCTGATTTTTTTGGAAGTGGTACTTGTGATCTAAGTTAGGGCTTTCACATGCTATAAAACTGCTTTACTTGTGAGCTTTATCTCAAGCTCAAAATAATGCTGAATAAAAGCAGCAGCTCATGAATGAAACAAAACGTAACAGTAGCCTGTTGAAGGGGAAAGAACAGTTGTTCTTGATTCTTCTACTTAACCACTGCTTCCCATTTACTATGCTGAAAACATAGATTTTGTTGGAAGGAAAAACAAATCCAATAATATAAAAAAAATAGTAGTCACTTTACAGTCATTCCAGCAGAACAGTGAACAAAATTTAAACAACATTCACATTGTGAGGGTGGACCTGACTCAAGACATGATGCACTCAGCTAGTTGTCCACAACTGCCACTTCAGCAGACAGCTGACTGTGCCTCTTGAACTCATCATGTATCTTATATTTTCCTCACTGAGTAAGAACACAACGTGGGTATGGTCATATTAAAAACCTAGATGTGCCAGGAATGACAGGACATGTCTTCAGTAGAAGCACTTGGGAGGCTGAGAGACCATGTTTCATACAAATAAACAAAAGACCTAGACAATTATTTATTGCCCAGTCAAACAGAAACTTTTAAGAACTATGTGTGACTATAATGTTCAGACCCTTATTGGGGTCTGAGTGTGGGTTTGTACATCTGCAAATTCCAGCAATTAGGAAGCTGAGGCAGGAGGTCTGTTGTGAATCCCAGGCCAGTTTGGACAACTTGAAGTTCTGTTTCAGTAAAACAGAACTGGCTGAAATGCAGTAACAACATCCTGTCTCAAAACAAGCCACAAACAAGAACAAAGCATTCTCTTGTCTCTAATTACAGCTTACTCTGCCACTATGAATCTCTCATAAATAGGAATTAAAGAACCACCAAGCAACATTACATTCATAAATATGCAATTCTGAATACACAGGGGCAGCCAGCTTCTCAAAAGCTCAAAGAAATAAAAATAAAAGTACCACAAACTTAAAAAAGAAAAGATTTGATGGCAGAGTCAACAGTTCCTTTGTAAATGGTAAATTTCAGATACACTTTATAGTGAAGCACCATGTTTTAGTAATTCTTTCATAATGGTAATTGAGTTTCCTACTTGGAGTCTTTTTTTTTTCCTACTTGGAGTCTTAAAAGTAAAAAGATGTTGGGAGGCAGAGGCAGGTGGATCTTTGTGAGTTCGAGGCAAGCCTGGTCTACAAAGCAAGTCCAGGACAGCCAGAGATATTCAGAGAAACCCTGTCTCGAAAAACCAAAAAAAAAAAAAAAAAGTAAAAAGATGAAGTTCTTTATTGAAATCTAAGTCAAGGGCACCATTTTATACATAATTAAATACAATACAATGGAGATTTGCATTAATTCAGAAAGAAAAAAAATCATCAATTCACTGTGTGGCCTGATGGTAACTTAACAATTTTTCTACAGCACTTAATGATTTTTGTCAGCAACAATCCCATTCATTAAACATACGAGGTCTAATTGGCTTTTAGCAGATGTTGTTCTTCCCCAATAACTGGACATAGAGGATGAGTTCCCTCTTATTTTCTGCCCATCAGATCTATGTCCTTCCTCTCTCTTCATCTGTCTTCTCTGGAGCACTCAGAACCACCTTAGAAGTCACAAGGTCAATATGTCTTTTTTTTTTTGGTTTTTTTTTTTTTGAGACAAGGTTTCTCTGTGTAGCCCTGGCTGTCCTGGACTCACTTTGTAGACCAGGCTGGCCTCGAACTCGCAAAGATCCGCCTGCCTCTGCCTCCCAAGTGCTGGGATTAAAGGCGTGCGCCACCACTGCCCGGCTTTTTTTGGTTTTTTGAGACAGGGTTTCTCTGTGTAACAAGCCCTGGCTGTCCTGGACTCACTCTGTAGACCAGGCTGGCCTCGAACTCACAGAGATCTGCCTGCCTCTGCCTCCCAAGTGCTGGGATTAAAGCCCTGTGTCACCATGCCTGGCTTATTTTGTTTTTATATTTTCTATTTCAAGATTCTTGACAACTTTTTGTTTTTTGAGACAGGGCTTCTATGTGTAACCAACCCAGGCTCTACTAGAACTTACTATGCAGACCATACTAGCCTCCAATACTGACATTTAAAAGATTTAATTTTAGGTGTGTGGGTGTCTTGCCTGCATTATGTCTGTGCAACACATTGCCTAGTGCCCACAGAGGCTAGAAGAAGATCCTCTGGAAGTAGAGTTATACAGACAATTGTGAGGTGTCATATTGTTGGGTTCTATGAGTGGCCAGTGTTCTTAACTGCTGACTCATCTCTCCAGCTTACTTAATATTATCTTTACTCTATTCCTGGCCAATATATCTGGTTGTTTACCTTGCTCCAGTAACTTGTTTTCTGTCCTAGTTTCACCAACAGAGCTTTTCTTGTTACTCACTGTCTCCAAACCCAGCAGTATGGACAGCTGCTTCCTGTAGTGGAGGTTTGGATTTCTGTATAAACTCAGTTGTGTTGAAGGACAGACACAGAAATCAGTCTAAAGACTGGCACCTATGGGGTACACCTGGGAGAGTGCATGGTCTTGGTCAACAGGTATACCTTGGAAGAAGTGCATAAAGTTGGCCAATAAGAAAAAAATCCTGGTGCATAATTAGACAGAGCGTATAAAAAAGAAGGCTCAGAAACTCGAGAGGGTTTTTTTTGTTTAGCATAGCTTCGAGTCGATGCTCATCACAGCTTAACTTTAAAAGACTCTAGACAGCGTTTTGCTGAAGATTATGTTGAAGGTTAAGCCTCACTTAGAGCCAAAACAAAAAAACAAACACACACAAAAGCAGCCAGCACTGAGGCTGGCCATGGAATAGAGACCTGCCAAGAGACCATGGTGCCAAGTGAGGGGGCAGCAACTGCCAGGATCCAGGCTGCACAGACAGAAGAGGGCGCGACCCCAAGTGGAGGTGCACCGACAGCCTGTGCCTAGGTCAACAGATGGAAGAGTGTGGTGACTGCCTCAAGTGAGAGTGCAGTGACGGCCAGCCCACCTCTTAGGCCACTTGAGTACAGCACCTGCCCTGAGGAGGCAAGCTTCGGTGGGCAGAAAAGGCCAAGTTATATGAAATTAACATTAATTTTTCAGAAGTAATCAAATAAGGCTAGGATAATGCAAAGCAAGTGGTAATAACAACCATGACCAAAAATCTACTTTTGCTCAGCCAGGCATGGTGGCGCACGCCTTTAACTCCAACACTTGGGAGGTGAGGGCAGGCAGCTCTGTGAGTTCAAGGCCACCCTGGTCTACAAAGCAAGTCCAGGACAGTATGTACTGCTACACAAAGAAATTTTATTTCAAGAAAAAAAAAATCGCTGGGCATGGTGGGGCACGCCTTTAATCCCAACACTTGTGAGGCAGAGGCAGGTGGATCTCTGTGAGTTCAAGGCTAGACTGGTCCATAAAGTGAGTCCAGAACAGCCAAGAATACACAGAGAAACCCTGTCTCGGAAAAAACCAAAAAAACCAAAACTACTTCTGCTAATCTCCATTAAACCAACATTTTAGGTTGTGTATTCTTCAATTCAGAGTAGAAAAGGATCACCATGGACTGATGAGGCTGATGATTTCAATTCCAGGCAGCCTATCTGAACGCAGGCTCCCTGCATACCAAAAGCCCAAGTACATTATCACAGCTTAGTACTTAGAATGGGAAAAACGGTAACAACCACATAGTGGCCAAGCCTACATAGTTTTAAAGAAAAAAGGGATGAAAGAAGCATACCTTGAATCCCAGGAGAGGGGGGCGAGAGCAACTGGTTACAAACTTGAGCAACTTGCGCTTTTCTTCATCAGTGAAACCTTCTACCACTCTCCAAAAGATTTTAATGACTGGATGATCAGCAGAATAGCCCCCTATGACAAAATGCACATGATGCATTAAAAATAAAACCAAGTTGAGCCGGGTGTGGTAGCTCACACCTTTAATCCCAGCACTCGGGAGGCAGAAGCAGGCAGATCTCTGTGAGTTTGAGGCCAGCCTGGTCTACAAAGTGAGTCCAGGACAGCCAGGGATACACAGAGAAACCCTGTCTCGAAAAACCAAAAAAAAAAAAAAAAAAAAAACCAAAACCAAAACCAAAAACCAAGTTGGCCAGTGGTGGTAGATACCTTTAATCCCAGCACTCGGGAGGCAGAGGTAGGCAGATCTCTGAGTTCGAGGCCAGCCTGGTCTACAGAGTGAGTCCAGGACAGCCAGGGATACACAGAGAAACCCTGTCTCGGAAAAACAAAACAAACAAAAAACAACAACCCCCCAAAACAAAACAGAAAACAAAAAAATCCCAAAAAACAGACAATGACATCTTATTCCTCAGAAAGCTAGGCATTTGGCCAATGTGATCTCTCTGACTTGATAATTTTATTGCTTCTCCTTCTGATAATAAGGTTCAGACTATGGCTGACAACCAGCTCTGCTTGTGATTAGACACAATTGTAAAATGTATTATCTGCTACTTATAGCTTTTAATCTCATTAAGTGCTTCCTAAAACTAAAATAATTGCTATATATTGTTCCCTCATTGTTAATACACTACAGAAATAACATCAGTAAGATATCGTAAGTACATTAATTGGCACCAAAATGACTATGGCAATATTTTAAATCCATTTACTGGAATAGTTGGAATTCTTAAAGGTATAAACTCTCAGGGCAGACAGGGAAGGCAAACAACCCAGGGCAACTTCTTGGCAAGAAAGGTCAGAATGATGGCATTTTCTTAAACATATGACAGGAAAGTGCAGACACTATGACCCTTGGGATTATTTGTTTTTAGGTAAGATTAGAGTTTAGGTTTAGGACAACAGCAACTAAAATACACACACACACAAATTTACATATATGCAAATTTAATTTTTAGTAAATTTAGAATCACAAACACACCCAGATTTAGAGTATTTCTATTTTTCTCACAAAGATCTTACATGCACTTCTGACTCAACTCTACTTCTGATGGGTCTCTAACTCTACAGATAGTGCATACAAAAGGTTTGTTTGTTTGTTTAGATTTTGAGACATGGTTTCTCTGTGTATCCGTGACTGTTCCTAGACTCACTTTGTAGACCAGGCTGGCCTTGAACTCACAGAGATCCACCTGCCTCCTCCTCCCAAGTGCTGGGATTAAAGATGTACACCACCACACCCATAATAAAATGCTTTTTAACTGAACACAGGAACCCTAATTGTTTTTTTTTTCTCTCTCCTTTCCCCTCTCTTCCCTTCCCATCTGTCTCCTGGTCTCACTTTGTAGCCCAGATTTGCCTTGAACATAGAAATATTGCCCCAGCCTCCTGGAAACTACAGGCCAAGCTGGAATTTTTTCATAATAAAAAATACACATTTAGTGTGTGTCTGTGGTTCTCTTTTTCTACCACGTGGGTCTCTGGGATCAAAATCAGGTATCTTAGACCTGACAGCTGGAACATTTTACCCACTTAGTCATCTTTCTGCCCCTATATTTTCTTTTTCATTTTGTGGTAAAACATAGAACATAAAATTTACCATTTAAACTACTTTTATGTGACAACTCAAAGAGTATTGATCACATTCACTTTTCCATGCAGCCATTACTCTCGCCTCTAATAGGACCCCCTACACTGCCTCCTTCTCATTAGAGTAATCTCAAATTTAGTCTCCTTTATGAGTCTGTGAGCCTCTTTCAGGTGCCTCATATAAGCAGAATCATCAAGTATCTGTTCCTTTGGTCTCTCTCACATAACACAGTGTGCTCAAGATTCACCTTTCAGGTGCCTCATGTAAGCAGAATCATCAAGTATCTGTTCCTTTGATCTCTCTCACATAACACAGTGTGCTCAAGATCCACCCATGTTAGGGCCTGTACACTAGCTCAGCTGTTTTAGGCACTTGCCACAAAACCTGATGATCTGAGCTCAGTTCCTGCATCTCACACATTAGGAGAGAACTGACTTACACAAATTACTCTTTGACCATGACAAAAAAAAATGCTGCTTCACTTTTGTGCACGTACACACATACCCTATAAAATTTTTTAAGAGTGGGCTAAGGCCAGGTGTGGTGGCACATGCCTTTAATCCCAGCACTCAGGAGGTAGAAGCAGGTGGATCTCTGTGAGTTCAAGGTCAGCCTGGTCTACAAAGTGAGTCCAGGACAGTCAAGGATACACAGAGAAACCTTGTCTAGTAGGTTAGAAAAAGTGCAGCAATTAAGAGTACTGGCTACTCCTCTAGAGGACCCATGTTCGATTCTTAGCGTCCTTCATGGTGGTTTACAATTGCTTGTAACTCCAGTTCCATGAGATCTGACACTAAGTGGTGTGTAGTTATACTTTCAGTCAGAATATCTGCACACTTAATTTTTTGTTTTGTGAGAAAGGGTTTCTCTGTGTAGACTAAGATGTCCTTGAACTCAGAAATCTGAGGGTCTCTGGCTCCTGAGTGCTGGGATTAAAGGCATGTGCCACCACTGCTTGACTTGTTCTGATTTTTTTATTTGGTGGTAATGGAAACAGAACCATGTCTTATATGTACACCAGGAAGTACTCTACCACTAAGCTGCACTCTCAGCTTAAGTTTAGTTCTTTCAGGAACTGCTAAGCCATTCTTACCATACCATTTCAGATTGTTATTAGCAGCAAATGAAGCATTCAATTTTCAATCCTAGCCAACACCTATGTTGTTTAATTAATGAGTATAAAGTAACATCTGTGGTTTTCCTTTTCTTCCTACATTAACATGTATACTACAATCTCTAGCTTCAAACTTGAGATTATCATATGGTAAATTTTTGTTCCTTAAACAACCCAGTTATGGCCGGGTGGTGGTGGCACATGCCTTTAATCCCAGCACTTGGGAGGCAGAGGCAGGCGGATCTCTGTAAATTCGAGGCCAGCCTGGTCTACAAAGCAAGTCCAGGACAGCCAGAGCTGTTATACAGAGAAACCCTGTCTTGAAAAACCAAAACCCTGCCGGGCGGTGGTGACACACACCTTTAATCCCAGCACTTGGGAGGCAGAGGCAGGCGGATCTTTGTGAGTTCGAGGCCATCCTGGTCTACAAAGTGAGTCCAGGACAGCCAGAGATATTCAGAGAAACCCTGTCTCGAAAAACCAAAAAAAGAAAAACCAAAACCCACCCCCCCCAAAAAAAAATCCATTATGAGAATGTTTTTGTTTTAATCCCGACTGTGGGATATGGGGCTGCTGCAGTCTGTCCACAGCTGTTAACTATTAATTGTCTCTTGTGTGCTAGCAGGGACGTGGTCTAGCCAGCAGCAGAAAGTTTAATTCTGAGGACTCTGGAGAGGGGTATAAATGTCAGAACCCCCAAAGGAATGGGTGCTTTGAAGGAAGAGGTTGTTGTTCTTCCTGCTGGTGGTGCTTCCTCCAAACTGTTGTGGGTTTGTCCTGCTGCTGTGTTTCTTGGTTTGGTGGACTGATGGATATCCTGACAACTGAGATTGGTACTGTCCCCAAAGAACCCAAAGACCCTACTCAGCAGGAACTAGATCAAAGAGACCTACATTCCTTTCCCCTCTAACCTTTTCTCTTACCTAGGGTTAGGGGGTTGGAAAGAATAAGAGTTGGAAGGGAGGTAGAGGATTAAGTATCATAAAATAATATAGTGTAATAAAACAAAATAGCCACCAACTACATTATCATGTCACCTCCACAGCACTAAAATTATAGCTCTGTTCCAGGACACTTAGCTGCTAAGAGTTTACATGTTCTAGACACTAGATACTCATGTATGACTTGCGAATATTTTCCTCCATTCATACTGTTCATTAGTTTACAGTGAGGTTGTTAATCTACTTCACTGTTTCTGTCTATGGTGTAAGACTTGGGAATGGCTTCATTTTCTGCAGAAATCCAGTTTTGTTTTATATTCAGCCGTTTAACTCCAAAATAAGGTGGGTGTGGTGGGGCACACCTTTAATTCCAGCATTCAGGAGGCAGAGGCAGGCACATCTATGAGTTCTAGGACAGCCAGAGCTACACAGAGAAACTAAAAAAAAAACCAAAGTGGGGGGAGGGAAGAAAAAAAGGCCTCTAAACTGGGCGGTGGTGGCGCACACCTTTAATCCCAGCACTTGGGAGGCAGAGGCAGGCGGATCTTTGTGAGTTCGAGGCCAGCCTGGTCTACAAAGTGAGTCCAGGACAGCCAAGGATACACAGAGAAACCCTGTCTCGAAAAATCAAAAAAAAAAAAAAGGCCTCTAAATTTCTTCAAAGAAACTGTTATTAACACTGCCACCTGCCCAAAGGGCACCAATGTCTCTCCATGTTCACAAACACTTGAAATTGACTCTTTTGACCATAGCCATTTATTTATACAATGCTTACCTTCATCTCACATGCCAAGCATCTCTTTGTGTGCTTACATGATTACTGCACCATTTATTTATCTTTTAAAAAATTTTTTATGCCGGGCGGTGGTGGTGCACGCCTTTAATCCCAGCACTCGGGAGGCAGAGGCAGGCGGATCTCTGTGAGTTCGAGGCCAGCCTGGTCTACAAAGCGAGTCCAGGACAGCCAGAGCTACACAGAGAAACCCTGTCTTGAAAAAAAAAAATTTTTTTTATTATGTATACAGAATGCATACAGTACACATTTGGCCTGAATGTATACCTGCAGGCCAGAAGAGGGCACCAGATCTCCTCATAGATGGTTATGAGCCACCACGTGGTTGTTGGGAATTGAACTCAGGACCTCTAGAAGAGCAGCCAGTGCTCTCCTCTGAGCCATCTCTCCAGTCCCCATTTACCTTATCTTTTTTTAGAGAGTAGGCTAAATCTTTTTTGCTTACATTTTTAAGCTTATTGAGTAGCAAGATTTCTTTGCATAATGTGACCCTAACTACATTAACAGGTATATTTTGAAACAGTTCTGTCTAAAGCTGTGCCTATCCATTCTCTTCTGTAATAGAGAGTCTTTTTTTTTTTTTAATCAAATACTATAAAACTTCCCGGGTGTGGTGGTACATGCCTTTAATACCAGCACTTGGGAGGCAGAGGCATCTGCATCTCTGTGAGTTGGAGGCCACCCTGGTCTACAAAGAGAGTTCCAGGACAGCCAGTACTGTTACACAGAGAAACTTTATTTAAAAATAAAAATTTTTTTAAAAAATGCAGATGTTTTTTAATCTTTCCCACCCAGTAAAATCTTTGTTTACACATAGGGCCTCTGCCCTACTCAAATAATTTGTTTTGTTCTGTTTATGTTTCTTTCTTTCTTTCTTTCTTTCTTTCTTTTGAGACAGGGTTTCTCTGTGTAACAGCCCTGGCTGTCCTGGACTCTGTAGATCCGGCTGCCTCTGCCTTCCAAGTGCTGGGACTAAAGGCGTGTGCAACCACACCTGATTTTTTATGTGAATGCAGGAATTTGAACTCAAATTTTCATGCCTCAGAGCAGAAAGTGGTTTTACCACCAAGCCTTCTTGCCAAGCTCTGAATCTAAATTTTCAGTACTTTATTAGCATTTTTTGTTTTTTTGGTAATAGAATGGCTAGCACTGTTTTATTTATTTATTTGGTTAATGATTCTTGTGCTAGGATTTGATGTCAGAGTCTCACACATGCTAAACACATTTAACTAGTGATATGCTAACCTATCATCCCTTTTATTTTTATTGCTGTTCTTGAGACAAAGTTTCTCTATTTAGCTCTGGCTGTCTGGGAACTCACTATATAGACCAGGCTGGCCTAGAACTCACATCACCTGATTATGCCTCCTGAGTGCTGAGATTAAAGGAGTGTACTACCATGCCCTTTAAAACCAAGGCTAGAAACAATCAAATATCTGTGAGTAGAAATAAGTTTAAGTAATGAAGAAAATACACAAGATACAGAACACTATAAAAATCAGCAAAGGCTCACACTTGTAATTGCTGGTAGCCCTGCAAGTGACTGAGAATAGTGGTTCCCAGTAAGGTGGACAGAAGACAGGGATATAAGAAGTCACAGTGACAAATGACCTATGGGAAAGGCACACCCAAATGTGGTGCCACATACCTGAATAGTTTGTAAAAGATTTTAGGTCCTCCAGACTTACAGGAACTTGTGCACCAGAAATTAATACCTGGGTGGGGGAAAAAGGTTAAATTGTAAACCCAAAGGGAGATCTTCAGAAAGTGTTTTATTTCCTGAGACAATTGTGTCTTTGAGAGTAGTAGCCATAACACCTGTATTTCCTGTTGGTCAAACATTCGGAGCCACTCTAGGCTTACAACGTTGGCCAGGCCCTGGCGGAAAGCTAGGCAGTGGGGTCGGATCTGCTTGTTCAGTCGGTAGTCAGCCACTAGGTGGATGTAGGCAATTCGGTTGGCCCCAGTTACCGGGATATCTTTCCCACCAAATTTTAGTTCAACCACCTGTGAACATAAAGCACAGGGCTCTAGAGGTGTGAAAACAGGACAACAAAAGTTTCAGAATACAAGAATACAACATACAACAGCAGCAAAGGCTCACAGGGTAGATACAGCAAGAGTCAGCAGCTTTTGTCTTTCCTATCATTAAGCATCCTGTCCTCTCCCAGCATTAAGGAATCATGAAGTAATGGAATAGTGACAACTTCATTCTCTCTCTCTTTGGCTTTTCCAGACAGGGTTTCTCTGTGTATCAATATCAATCCTGGCTGTCCTGGAACTTACTCTGTAGACCAGGCTGGCATTGAACCCACAGATATCCATCTGCCTCTGCCTCCCGAGTGCTGGGCTTAAAGGCATGTACCACCACGCTCGGCCGAGTAGTGGCTTTTTCACCTCCAAGTTTTACCACTTTACATAAAGGATATTTCAATGTGAGGTGAAGATCAACCTGTGTGTGGTACTGGAGGGCATGGTAATCTGTTAGTTCCCATTTTATAAAAGTTACGCAACTTTAAACTTGAATGCTAAACTTGGCCGATTCCCTTTCTGCAGTATTTCACATTTTAGACATTCAATCTTTCTTACTAATTTGCTTTCTCAGTTTGGGACCCTTCAAATCTCACAACGGGCTTTCAAGCCATTGTCTCCAGGTTGAGTGAAGACTGTTCATTACCTTAATTCCTCTGCTTGTATTCAGCTGACAGTTCATCTGTTAACCAGGCCTCCTGAGGCTGGCTATTATATTTCCATATATAAAAACACTGATTCCTTTAAATGGATTAAAGTAGGTAATAGATGATGATGTGAAGACAAAGAAACAATCAAGTTTTGAGTTAAAGGAACTTCTAAGACCACCAATTATCCTGCCTAGTAACAGTGGCATTTCTAGTAACTTAATAAGATAGTGATATTAGCTTTAATTTAACATCCTTCTCAGACTAAATCTAAACATCCATGTTTAATCTATGTTTATTTAAAAGTCACCCAAATGTGTCACAATTCTAGGTTTGATGAATACATTAAGATATTCTTTGAGGGGGCTGGAGAGATGGCTCAGCAGTTAAGAGCACTGGCTGTTCTTCCAAATGACCCAGGTTCAAATCCCAGAACCGACATGGCAGTTCACAGCGGTCTGTAATTGCTGGGCATGGTGGCACATGCCTTTAATCCCAGCACTCAGGAGGCAGAGGCAGGCAGATCATTGCAAGTTCAAGGCCAAGCTGGTCTACAAAGTGAGTCCAGGACAGCCAGGGCTACACAGAGAAACCTTGTTTCAAAAAGACCCCCCCAAAAATAAAACAAAACAAAAATGTGTATTTATATATTCTTTGATACTGAACAGGAAGGTCATGGACATAGCTTAGTGGTAGAGTAAATGACCAGCATGATCAGACCCTGGGTTCTACTCCCTCAGTGCAATGAAAAACTAGCACAGGAAAGATCTTCTTATAGGTGTCTTCCTCTGGCACTTCCGAGGGTCAGCTGTGACAACACCACAGCTGCTCCCGGAACAGAGAAGGCTCTATGACTAAGGCAACACAGCCAAGAAGAGAACTGAGGACTCCAATCAAGGTCTTATGATTCCAGCCCAACTGTTCATGACTACTTATGGTCTGGTTACATCCTTGGCTTTTTCCTCAAGTAAATATGGATAAATCAGCATACAAAACTTTAAGTTCATCACTGGACTAATGAACAGGCATATTGCTCACACTAGAGGAAATACCCTGGGAACAGAACTGCTACTTTACAGAGGAAGAGCAGTGGCACACAGCACAGAGGGGGCTGCTCACTTCTATCGGCTTCTGCAAGTCCCTTAAGTCTGATTTACCACTATCCTTCTTTATTCTTCTAATTAGATCTTTGGTACAGAGATTCCTACATTACCACCTATCATTTCTTTCTTTCTTTCCTTTTTCCAGTTTTATTCAGTCTGGGACCTCTACATGGGAGATACACCTATCATTTCTTAACACAGGAAAATTCTACCCCAGCAGCAGCTGCCTCAGACAGCCCCTCACAGTACTAATCATGTGTGCTGACTAGCTTCTATGACTTGACACAGGACAGAGTCATCTGGGAAGAGGGAACCTCAATTGAGAAAATGTCCCCATCAGACTAGCCTGTAGGGCATTGTTTAGATTGATGGTTTGATGTGGGAGAGCATAGCTCACTGTAGGCAGTGTCACACCTGGGCTGGTGGTCCTGAGTTCTATAAGAAAGCAGGTTGAGCAAACCACCAGACGCAAGCCAGTAAGCAGTACTGCTGTGTGTCAGTTTCTGCCTCTGAGTTCCTTCCTTGTTCTGCTCTGACTCCTTAGATGATGCACTACAAGCTGTAACATGGATAAACCCTTTTTCCTCCCCAAGTTGCTTTGGTTAGTGTTTTATCATAGCAACAGAAACCTTAACTAAGAGATCATGTGACAACAGCAGCATACACAATAGCTGTACAATGAAAACATCTTTATGATGGTACAAACCCCACCTTCCAGCCAACCCTACCCTCTTAGTGCTAGAATTACAGGCCTGCACTATCAGGCTCAGCATCAACAAACTCTTCCTAATCCACTTATTCCCTAGGTGTGCCCAGCTGGTGAATTCTGGAATCCTGGCACAGAACACGTCCAGGATGTTTCCAGGGAGTGACATCTTTTACATGGGCAATGGGGATTAAATTCAGGTCTTCATGACTGAGTAGCAAACACTTTATGGATGGGAATTCCTCCCCAATCCCCTAAATTTATTTTTCATCTGATACATAAAAACAAAAACTGTATGTATTTATGGATTCTTATGTGATGTTATGATGCATGCTGCATTATATGTCAGGTTAAAAACATCTCCACCAACATTTATCATTTTTTCAATGGTTAAAGCAATCAAACTCCTTTTCCTAGCCATTTCAAATACAGTGACTTATTCTGTAGGTCACTTTACTATGTGAATACACACCAGAACTTTACTCATATTTTATGCACCGATAACCTTTGAAAAAACTACATTAGAAACAAGTGACAAGCTGGGTGGTGGTGCACTTGGGAGGCAGAGTTCTAGGATAGCCTGGTCCACAAATTGAGTGTAAGACATATACACAGAGAAATAATGTCTCAAAAAAAAAAAAAAACCCAAACCAAACCAAACCAAAAATCAAAAAAAAAAAAAGGAAGGAAGAAAAGAAAAAAAAAAAAGTTGGGGCCAGGCATGAGGCAGAACATACCTTTAATCTCAGCACTTAAGGACAGAAGTAGGCAGACCTGTGCATTTGACACTAGCCAGCTTCATTTACATAGTGAAACCCTGACTCACAAAACACACAGGCGCACACACACACACACCAAATAACAAAG
Organism: Lophiomys imhausi; assembly: GCA_907164525.1. NCBI lineage: Eukaryota > Metazoa > Chordata > Mammalia > Rodentia > Muridae > Lophiomys > Lophiomys imhausi. The sequence continues at coordinate 2,940,266 of CAJQZJ010016246.1, read as the reverse complement.
GCCCAACAAACCAAAAGTAGCAACAAAACCTAGTTTGTCTCTAATATAGGCCTTTCTATTTGCAAATAGGATGAAGGCAGCAGGAACAACCAGGTAATGTGAGGAGGAAGGTTTGGCAGTCAACCCCCAGGACAGAAATGAAAGATGCTCTAGTTTCAGGACAGCTAGGGCTACAGTTCAGGGAGGCAAGGGCTGCCAGGCAGGGTATGCTGTTCCTGCAAAGATAGAGGATTGATCTTGAAGGCCTGAGCTGCTGTGGCTGCTAACCAAGGACAATGCCATGGTGACAGCAGCAAGAGGAGCACCTTCCCACTGAAAGGATGAAATGTCCCCAGCTCACCTGGGCTTCCCCCAGGTCATTGTTCACAACAGTAAAGTTCAATCCCAGCTCTTCCACATCCTCCTCATAGCTCTTGAGGAAAAGCAGGTTCCTGTAGACTTCAGGGTCCAATGAAGCCAGATGGTGGATGTCCACATCTGCACTGGTTCCCAGTAGCTTGGACAGGAAAAAGCCAGCAAAGGGTAGCTCCACCAGCATGTTTTCATACAGAGCCTTCAGACAGATCAGAGGGCAGACAGGGATTAACAGTCAATATTATCCGTATGCTTCCTATAACCGGAGAACAGGCCGACTGAATAATGACAGAGTCCTGGGAGGCAGACCTTGTCTCCACAATAATGTGAGTGTAATACATTTACCATGTGCATCAGCCAAGGCTGAAGCTACAGAGTGCTAATCCCAAATGGAACTTTAAAGAGCCAAGTTCTTCATGCTACAATAGGTCAGCAAATGTTTTCCATAAAGATATGAGTGCTCTACAGTTGCAGTATGTTAGGCTTCAAATGACCACAAACAGGAACTCAAACACACCAGAGTACTGTCTCACAGCTCTACAGATGGATCCTTCACTCCCTTTCAAGCTCCTAGCAGCTCTGATCACCCTTAACATCCATGGCTTCAGCTGATGCACACTCCCTGACTCTGTACCTGCTGTCTTCATTGTGGCTCTGCTTTGTGTGACATCTTTCCTGTACCTTAGAAAGACACTGGCCTTCGGATTTTGGGACTTCTTATAATTCAGCATGACTTCAAATTTTAACTTGACTACGTATTTCCAAATGAGGGCATGTTCAGAGACAAGGTGTGCTAAAGCTAGAATACAGCTCTCCAGAGGTTACAAACATGGTCACATCAGCACTGTGAATACAGCTGCCCACTCTAATTCTGTAGTTCAAAAGATTGTTTCAGTTCTTCCAGAGGACCTGAGTTCAAATCCCAGCACATATGTCAGGTAGCTCCAGAAGATCTAATGTACTCTTCTGGCTTCTGTGAGGTCTTGAATACATATGGCATATACTCATATAGATACACACACATACCCCTAAAAGAAGGAAAAAGAGAAATAAATATTTTCTCACTATAACTATTCCTACCTTATTTTTATCTTTTTTTTTTTTGAGACAGGGTTTCTGTGCGACAGAGCCCTGGCTGCCCTGGACTTGCTTTGTAGACCAGACTGGCCTCGAACTCATAGAGATCCACTTACCTCTACCTTCAGAGTGTAGGGATTGAAGGCACGTGCCACCAATCCTGGACATGTATTCCTACCTTTATCTCTAACATTTTTGCAATCATTTGCACTGCAGTATAGGCAAACCTTGTATGACTCTTTGATGATTTTTTTAAAAATTATTTTTATTTTATGTGCATTGGTGTTTTGTCTGCATGTTGTCTGTGTGAGTGTCAAATCTCCTAGAATTGGAGTTATAGATAGTTGTGAGCTGCCATGTGGGTGCTGGGATTTGAATCTAGGTCCTCTGGAAGAGCAGATAGTGCTCAACTTCTGAGCCATCTCTCCAGCCTCTTTGATGAATTTCTTACTTGGTCATATCTGAGTAACTTCAGGGAGCCCATTCCACAGATCTAGTCCTTAGTCTGTGCTCTCGAACAGTCAATTTCACCACTCCTAAGACTTTTCATAATACAGTACACAACAGGTTTTGAAGATTCTTTCATTTCTGTCATATGATAATTCACCTATTTACCTGGTGATGGATGTGTGTGGTGCTTCAACTTTTGGACTTTCATAAACATATACTAAGGAGCAGAAAACAGAGCATAAAGATGGCTAGCACAAGGACGACATTGTCCGAAAATGCTAACACCCCGACTCTCCCGTGATGTGTAAGGACCCCTGCTGGCCCTCACTCCCACCTGTCAGTGCTGCCAACTTTTTAATCTTGGCCCTGGTGGTTGAGGCAATGGAACATCTCACTGAAGCTGGAAGCTGCACTTCCTGACATTCATTGGATTAATTAGTATTAGTGAATTACTACATATATCTCCAGAGATTACCTAGCAGAGATGGAAAGTAAAATTATGTAAGTTTTCCAACATCAGGTCAGAGATTCATGCCACATGGTAAATATTCTAATGGCCCACAGTTGTAAAATGCAATACAGACTCAGAAATGTGTGGTGAGATTAAAAAAAAAAATTTTTTTTTTTTTTTTTGGTTTTTCGAGACAGGGTTTCTCTGTGTAGCTCTGGCTGTCCTGGACTCACTTTGTAGACCAGGCTGGCCTCAAACTCACAGAGATCCACCGGCCTCTGCCTCCCCAGTGCTGGGATTACAGGTGTTTGACACCACAGCCGGCAAGAAACCAATTCTTATGGAGCTACAGAAGTCTGAGTTCCTTTACAAGTGACGTCCCCCCCTTGGGATATGTCTAACTCAGAGATCAGTGTTCATGTTGAGTCTGTGTTCCCTCTCACCCACCCTCTCAGGCCAGCTGTATGTCCAGGAAATGTCATATATATAAAAGATACAATTCATCCATGGGCAATTACTCTCAAACAAATAAACAAAACCCTCAAATAACAACAAATAAACAAACCAAAAAAACAGTTAATATATTAACCTGGAGCCTTATAAACACCATTACTTCTAAATGAAGGATGAGTTTAAAGCCAAGGAGAGTATTTTGCATAAAGCTGCATGATGGATCCCCATGTATTGAGAAAAAGCTCTCATTTTCACAGTGGACTTTGAAAGTAAGCTGGAGTGTAAATCACTGGATGTTCAATATGGAAGGTCATTGTTTGCCATTTTTGCATTTAGGAACAATAAACCAGAGAAATTTGTTAAATATATCAGGGATACCTGAATTTTAAGCAGAAATCCCACTGTGACTCATAAAATGTAAATGCACAGGTATAATTTTTTACATAGGGCAGGTTTAAACCTTTAGAGCATTTAATATACAAGCCCTAATAAATGATAGCACTGAAAACTATGATTGCATCAGCTAAATGGATTATAAATTAAATTTCCATAATGTATGCAACTGAGATACAAATGTAAGCATAAATCAAGGTATTTTCTAAATACAGGTTAGTTATACAACTCTAAAACTGTCTATTTTTTATGTAAAATAACCCACTTAGCATTTTCCAGCCCATTGCACCACACTTGTTCCTAAAGTGCATCAATAACTACCTGTCATGAAAAAAAAAAAGGATAGGTACACAAAAAAGCCTATGCTGTGTTTTCCAGCTATGTCCTTTATGAATGTTTATAGCCAGAAATTGTGCCAAAATGGCTTAAAATGAAAAGGATTAATTATAGTAGAAGCCTTTTAATATAAGTGAGTGCAGTCTCAATGTAATTAATGCAAATTGTGGCTCTATCAGGGAAAAAAAATGTCAGCCACAGCCAGGCCACTTCTGTTTGCTGCCAAATAACTTTAGTAATTTACTGCATTAAGAATCAATAAAAATAATGCTTTTCAAATGCATCTCTATCAATCTTCAGGTAGTTCTAAAGTGAACATTTATAACTTAATCTAAAAACTATAGGAAATGATGTCTTGCTTTAAAGCCACCCTAAATGAGCAAACAGATAATTTTAATTATTTCCAATCACGTAACCACATAGCTTGAAAAACAAAACATAACTCTAAGCTAACACACTCTATCTAGTACCGAGTTCTGAAGCAGGAGTGGGACTGGCCAGTGAGGGTCTGCAGCTCTAAGCTCCTACCCTGCAGGACACACACCTACCTAGTCTTTGACATAGGGAATAGAGCAGAACCAATACTACCATCCATTTGAATCACTTATTTGTTGCCAACTATGCCAAGCAAATTTTTCTTTTTCTTTTTGTTTTTTGAGACAGGGATTCTCTGTGTATTCTTGGCTGTCCTGGAACTCACTCTGTACACCAGGACGGCGTTGAACACAGAGATCCACCTGCCTCTGCCTCTGCCTCCCAAGTGCTGGGATTAAAGGTGTGTGCCACCACACCCGACAAGCCAGGCAACATTTTACACACAGGGGTTCTACTTCTATGAGTCTATAAAACCACATGTCCTTTCCTGACCTTTTCAGGTTACCTGCAATTGTGCATGTCGCCTAGACTCATCTAGCATCTTTGGTTTTCAGTCACAGTCACTGCCTGCACCATTTAGGCCCACACAGCTTCCTGACACTAAATGAGAGCTGGGGTCGGGCCCCCAGACACACCTAATCCACCAGAGTCAGCTGTGTATGTGTCTATGAGTGCAGTGCCCTTGGAGGTCTGAACAGGGTACACCCCCTCCCCACCCTGGGAGGGGGTGGGGTTTGTCAGTTGCCTGATATAGGTTTTGGTAACTAACTGCAAGAGCAGTAAGTACTCTTTTGTTTTGTTTTCTTGAGACAAGGTTTCTCTGTGCAGCCCTGGCTGTCCTGGACTAGTTTTGTAAACCAGGCCAGCCTCGAACTCAGAGGTCTGCCTGCCTCTGCTTCCAGGGTGCTGGGACTGAAAGTGTGCACCACCATGCCCAGCACAGCAAGCACTCTTAACCACTGCCTCATCTCTCCAGGTCTGATTCTTTCTTCTTTTTCTGTTTTTTGTTTTTTGTTTTTTGAGACAGGGTTTCTCTGCCTCCTGAGTGCTGGGATTAAAGGTATGCATTACCACTCCTGACGTGATCTTTCTTTTGTGGACTGTTCTAGTTTCACATCTGAGATTTAGGAATCACTGGGGACTCTGATGCACATCCAGTACTGGCCTTTTTAGTAGTGTCCAGCATGAGCTGTACTGCTCTGTGCCTGTCAAAAAGATATATGGTGTCTGATGTCTTTTTCACATTTCAATCCCTGGGGTCAGAGCTGAGGACATCCCTTTGGTACTGCTGCTTGCAGAGCACACATTCTCCTTGTGATGCCTACACTAGGTCAGGGCCCATGGAAGCCTGCCTGCATTGTCAGGACCTCTTTAGTTCAAGATTTTCACTCCTGAGCTCAGCAGGTAAAAGTGAATGCCATGCAAGCCTGAGAATCCCAGAACTATTTCCAAAACCCATAGTTGAAAGAAGTGACTTTCACAGTTGGACTCTGTGGAAGTGCCCTGCGGCACATGCACATTTTCACATCACATGTATAACAAAACAATGGTGGTAAAAGTAAAACGCAAGAGCCCTTCCACCTCAACAGTCTTGTGACAACCTTTGGTGACTTCAGTGACCCAACTGGCCATGATCTAAAGTTCTAGCTACTTATTCTTGCCACTCCACTAGATCACCACGGCCACCTGGTCTTTGAGTCTATTCTACTGACCTGACCTCCACCCTCTGGGTTTGAGAGCCCATGCTGTCTGATACCCTATCTTACCCTAGGTCTGTCCCCTTTCTCCTTTCCTTTCTGGATTCCACTCAGACTAAATTCTTTCCTTCCTTTCTTATTTTTTTTTAATTGTGTCTAAGTGCTTTGCCTGAATGTGTGTACTACATGTGTGGTCCTCTTAAAAGTCAGGAGGAGTCAGATCCCCTAGAACTGGAGTTATGGATAGTTGTAATCCACCATGGCAGGTGTTGGGAAATCATACCTAGGTCCTCTGCAAGAGCAGTAAATGCTTTAAACTGGTTAACCATCTCTCCAGCACCCTGATGTTCTTTCTCAACAGTCCAGACTTTAGGATAGGATCCTGTGATCATTGTCTGTGCTTTTAATTTGTTTGCACCCAGTTCATCATTTCTTTTTCTTTAGTCATAGGGTCTCATGTAGCACATGCCAGCCTTGAACTCCCAATCTTCCTGCCTCTGCCTCTCAAGTGCCAAGATGAGATGATGCCACATCTGGCCCAGCTCACCCCTTCTTGACTCCTAGTTAGTGGTCACTTTGGCTCATTTAACCCAGACTTCAGTCAACTGACAACCCATGCTTCCCTGGGGAGTCATTCTCATGGTTAGCCTAGCAAATGTTGTGAGAACTGGAAGAATGCAGCTCGCAGGCTAGCCAGCCCAAGAGACACATTTCTACCAAGTTCCAGGTGAAGCTGCCATCACTGGTGAGCCTCCTTCCCACTCAGGTTCTATTCACTCTTCTCAGTTACTTTGAGGCATACCCCCCATGACTTCACTGAGGTCTTTCTGCTTGTACAAGTGAACACACTTTGGGAGAAAGCACTGAAAATTATTACTACCCTGGCTGCCTTTCTGTCTTCTTCCAGTCACAGATTTTGAGTCATACTCCCAAATACCATTTATATCCACCTACACTAGTACACCCCAATGGGATCCTGGAGAGAACACTTTTCCCTCAAAGCATCAAGTCTGTGTTTCATGCAGAGGGTAAGAGAGCAGCAGTTTGCTAGTCTATTGCTCACGAAAATGTCCTTCATTTTACTGCTTGTTAGCCTGAATGACCATAGCAGTTCCCAGATAATATTCATAGGTGCAGAGCACAGGAAGTGCCTTAGCTGCAATGATGCTATGGTCCCTGGCCATCAGCTGAGGCTTTGCTTCTACTCCATACAAAGAGATTGTCCACACTGATAAATGACAAGGTCACCTCTCTGTTCTAATGTTATTTGGCCCATCAGTAACAGCATAGCAATTATCCTTTTCCCCTCCTTGAGACAGTATTTATCAGGCTTATGAAACATTGCACTCTCCTTGTTTTCTCTTTCCTTTGTGTAACTCTACTGTTCCAGGGGACTTGGCTCCCAAGCTCCACTCTCTGCATACACAACTCCAGCCTGCAGCTCAGTTCAGACCCTGTTCTTGAATACAGTGTCTGCCTAAGGTATTTGAATCCTAAAGGCATGCCTCAGATAACTAAATCGAATAACTTCTCGGCCTTACCCATTCTTCCCTGGTTTGGCCAATACCACCTCTATCCTGTTTTCTCAGAACAGGGCAGGCAACCTCTTCCCTTCATTCCTGATTCATCAACCAATGCCCTTGCACAAGACTCTCTTCCAGCTCTACAGTACCAGGGCTGAGATTCTACTGTCACCATTCTCTATCTAGCCTTCCCATCTGAGTGCTTGCTCCCTCTATTTATAAAATCCAAGGTAAACACATTTCAGGTCGTGCAATCAAGACCAGGAATTCCTTACCCGATCTAACTAGAGATTGAGCTCAACTGCTTATCACCTTTCTAAATTGATCTTGCTTAAGAGCAAAACAGACATCCATCTAGTCATGGCCACTAAATTTTGATTTATTTTGTTTTTGTTTGTTTTGTGAGATAGGGTCTTACTGTTTAGTCCTGGAACTTGCTTCTGTAGGCCAGACCAGACAAACTCAAGAGATCCTCCTGCCTCTGGCTCCGCGAGTGTTGGGGTTAAAGATGAACATCAAACCACATCTGTCATGGCTCACTAAACTTAAATTTTGTGTCTCAGTTTTAGAAGGCCTGTGCTACTGTCAAGACTCCTAGTCTAAGGAAAGACAAAAGTCTTGGTCTGATCATGGTAGGTGAGGCAGGGGACATCATGTACTAAGCTTAGGGATGAAAGATGACTGCAGAGGAGAGGAACTGTGTCATGTGAAGAATGAGGCAAGCAAGGGTCCAAGCTTTACAGATTTAAATCTCAGAACCCAGAGAGCATTTTCTAAAGGGACACTAATGACATACAAGAATAAATTCTTCCAGCTTCCAGAAAGGTCAAGATCAACTGCTAACTGTCAACATCACACTTTATGATACATTAACTGCATACTTACTCTACTGAAATAAACAATTATAAAGCATGCTGAAGTTATACAATCGGCTAATTAAAATTTTCAAATATATTACCTCAGTATTACCAAATAATCTGATTTATAGGCATTCTGTTCCAATTAAATCAATATCCCGAATCAAGGGGAAAATTTCAAGTAGAATTCAAATACGATAAAGGATTTGTTCCAATAAATATTCTGAACTTAATTGGCTTAAATGGACTAAGGTGCTTCTGTCTGTAAAAAAAGTCCAACATGACATGACCACATCCCAAGCTGTTTACTTTTCCCTGTCTAAAGCCTGATTTACAGGCAACAAAGTGCAGCTGTGACCTACAGCCCAGGCAGGAACCATCTGCTAATGGAACTTTTAACTGAGAAGTGACCAGTGACGGGAGGTAATTCTTCCTGTGCAAAGCCGCTCCAAAGACCTTTGTGTACTTTATCACAGTAAACAATCACTAACATATGCATTAAGAAAATTTAAATATATTATGACCCAATAAATACCATAATCAATCAATAGATAGTTTTCTTCTCTTGCAGATTTAATGTTCAGGTGCCACAATATTAGTGCAGTACGGGTGTATTCATTTTGATGCAGACATTCTGATGCAAAGTTAACCACTTACAATCATATGGTAAATGGGTATTTCAGAAACCCCTTAGGAATTCCCATGCAGAAAACTCTCAGGAACTATATCAACCATTATTCTCAAGGAGCTACAGTCTTAAAAATAATTGAATTAATTCACTTCTACATTTATTCTGCAGTCTTGGGGGTTCAACGAGCACAAACACTCTATCACTGAGTTATGTGCCAAGTCCTTGTTTTTTGAGACAAGGTCTTGTTGAGACTGGCCTTGAACTGACAATCTTGCCTTAGCCTCCTAAATGCTGGAATTAAAGCATGTGCCATCACACTCTAATTTTTGGTTAACATGTATTTACTGTACATATGAATGGGGCTCAGTGTGTGAACATTTCTACACGTCTACAGTGCTCACTGATCAAATCTAGCCTCCCTTATCTATTCTTGTTTCTCCCCAACTTCTATTATCTTTATTCTACATTCAGAATAGTTTTCAGCTTCCACATACCAGAGTACACAAGTGGTACTTGTCTTTGTGTCTGAATCACTTCACTCAATACAATGTTGATGAGTCCCATTTATTTTGCTGCAAATGACAGGACCTCATTCCTTACAGTTGAATATTATTTCATCATGTATATATACTATGATTTCTTTATCTGTTTCATGGCTAAGCACCTATGTTAATTTCACAATTTACCTATTATGACTATTGTAGCAGTGAAAACGGACTTCATTTTCTCTGGGAATGTATTAGGCCTTGTAAGATGAGCTACCACACCTGAGGGCTCTTCTTCTTTGTGGAACTTCTTTGATAGAGGCCATATACACATCCTTACTAACTGTGCATCAAAGTTCTTTTTCTCCTCTTCTCATAAGCATTTCACACATCCATAGCCCAGGCTGGTATGGAACTTAAAATAATCACCCTGCATTCGAAATATTGATATTATAGGAATGAGCCATCATGCCTGGCTATGTCTCTCAATAGTAGCTATTCTAACTAGACAGGATGGTATCTCAATGTAGTTTTATTCTCATTTGTCTGATAGCTAAAGATACTGGAGTTTTACAGACACACCCTTTATTACATTTATTTATTTAGGGAGGAGGCACACACCACAGCATGCATATGGAAGCTAGGGGACAATTTGTGGAAGTTGGTTTTCTTCTTTTACCATGTTGAATACAGAGATCAAACCCAAGTCATTAGGCTTGGTAATGAATGTCAGTTGTGGGTATGTTGTGTGTACACTACAATGTTACTTTATATCATCAAATATGTTATATCTTCTGTATTTTAAGACCCATAACTCAGGCTGGGCATGTTGACGCATGCCTTTGATTCCTGCATTCAGGAGGCAGAAGCAGGCAAGATCTCTGTGAGGTTTGAGGCCAAGCCTGGTCTACATAGTGAGCTCCAGGATACCAGGGCTATGTAGAAAGACTCTAAACCAGGGATATAACTTAAACTGAAAGTTGGCCAGGTGAAGAACCACCTTCCTCAGCTGCCCTGCTATAATAGGCTGAGTGTTCTGTTCATCAAGCTACAAGGACTCATAATGGGTTTCTGAGTCACTGAGTTTGGAGTAAAATCTTTCCTGTGTCATACCAATAAGAACTGGGTAGTTTAAGAGCCTGACAATAGGGCTGGAGAGATGGTTCAGTGATAAAGAGCAGCATGCTGTTTTTCCAGAGGACTAAGTTCAGCTCACTGTCCCCATGTCAGTCAGCTGACAATTGCCTGCAACTCCAGCTTCAGAGGGATCCAATGCCTCTGGGACTCCAAGGGTTCCTGCATGCACATACACATATCCAAATACAGACACATAATTAAATAAAATAAACCTTGAAAAAAATTGAGCCTGAAAGCAGAGATCCACTGGACATATCACAGATGCACCATGCCTTCCACTACAAAACTGCATCTGTCCCATGGATCAAGTTAAGAGCTCAAATACACTCATTTAAGACACAGTAGGCATGAGTTTCAGCTCTTGATTTTACTGGAACAGCCCGCTAGACACAGTCTTCCACAATTAACAGTAACCAATATTTTTACTTAAAGTGCAAGTAAGCAAACAAAATAAACATACTCTAGAAATATACAAAAGCTTCACATTTGCCGGGCGTGGTGGCACATGCCTTTGATCCCAGCACTCAGGAGGCAGAGGCAGGCGGATCTCTCTGAGGTCAAGGCCAGCCTGGTCTACAGAGTGAGTTCCAGGACGGCCAGGGCTGTTACACAATGAAACCTTGTCTAGAAAAAAACCTAAAAAAAAAAAAAAAGTTAAAAAAAGCTTCACATTTAAAAATATGAATAACCAGTAAAAATAGTAACTATATTTTGTTGGAAGTAAGGGTTACTTATAGGGAGCAACTGCAATGCAGATCCCTTAGGGCCAAGCGTGCCCTTGTCTTGTTTCTGACTTGAATTAGAGGGAACACTGCACATTTCACCACTAAGCCTGAAGTTTGCATTCAGTTACATATCCCCCTCTCATGTAACATGTCTAAACCACATTGAACAATTTTATAATAGTTACATTTGGGGCTGGTATAGTGGGTAAGTGAGTAAAATGTTTACAGGAGGAGTTTCATTCCTAGCATTCACATTAACAAATCAAAACCACAAACAGCAAGGCATGGCAGCATGTTTCTTTATGTTTCTAGTGCTGGGAAGGTAGAGGAAGCTGGGACATGATGGCCAGTCAGTCAGTGGAATCATCTAGCTCTAGGTTCAGTGAGAGAACCTGATCAAAGATTAAGAAAGGTAGGGTGCAACCGGGAAAGACACCCAATGTCGAACCATAACTATGCACACACACACAAATCAAACTAAAATAAATAGTTCTATCCACAGTTTTACTGTTTTTGTACTATACCAATTAATTTTTAGTCTAACTACTACCCATGCAATATATGATGATGACAAAACATAGCCGCTATAGAAATAAGTACTAGGAAGGAATCACAAAAATGACTTTTTGTTGTTGTTTTCCAAGACAGAGTTTCTCCTGTGTAACAGTCATGACTGTCCTGGACTCACACTGTAGACCAGGCTGCCCTTGAACTCAGGGATCTGCCTGCCTCTGCCTCCTGAATGCTGGGATTAAAGGAATGTGCCACCATGCCAGGCACCAAAATGATTTTTTTTTACAATTTTGATTAATGATAATCAATAAAATTAGACCACAATTCTATAAAACAGTGAAATGACAAATTTTGTTTTTAGCCTTATTTTTATATAAAAATTACCTTTCCAAGCATTCTGCCTAGGAAGTAGTAATGCCTTGCAAAAGAATCTCCCACAAGCATCTGAGCAGCTGGGTTGGGGTATAGAAGTCCTTCATTAGTAGTCTTAAAGAACCCCTGGTTGGGGTTAAATCCAGATTTCAGTAGTTCATTTAAAAACTCTCTGAAAATACCACCACCATCGATGCCAGCTTCATCCAGGCCATGGGCATTGAGTAAGTGCACACGAATCCGTTTTTTCAAATCAGGTTCTGTTAAAAAGAGAGTAATAAAATAAACAGTACTACAGAAAGTATTATACAAAGGTACTTAGACTATCAACCAGGAACAGTTTGTTTTTGTTTTGTTTTATTTTTGAGACAGGGTTTCTCTGTGTATCCTTGGCTGTTCTGGACTCACTTTGTAGACCAGGCTGGCCTTGAACTTACAGAGATCCACTTGCCCCTGCATCCTGATTGTTGGGATTACAGGCGTGTGCCACTACGCCCAGCCAGTTTGTTTTTTTCTTAAGATTTATTTGAAAAGAAAAAAAAAAAGATTTATTTGTTTATTATGTATACAATGCTCTGTATTGAAGTATGTATGCCTGCACACCAGAAGAGGGCACCAGATCTCATTATAGATAGTTGGGAGCCACCATGTGGTTGCTGGGAACTGAACTTGGGACGCCTGGAAGAGCAACCAGTGCTCTTAACCTCTGAGCCATCTCTCCAGCTAAGGACAGTTAACATTTATGGTTCAACAGAGCAGCAATACTAAAGAGACAATGACATAAATTTATTTAAAATGCAAATAAACAACCCAAAAATAACTTTTATGTAGAAGGTCCCATTAAAAATATTAGTAACTAGGTAAGAACTCCATATGAAGACCAACTGAACCAACCAACCAACTAACCTAGGCCCCGGGAGGTTTACAGAGTCTGAAGTACGAACCAAAAGCTTATATAGACTGTACCTAGGGCCCCTATACATATGTAGCTCATAGGCAGTTTGGTCTTTATGCAGGGGTGTGTGTGTGTGTGTGTGTGCGTGTGTGTGTGTGTGCGCGCGCGCACGCGCTGCCTCTAACATGGACCCTGTTGCCTGTTCATAGAACACTTTATCCTAACTGGGCTGCCTTGTCTGGCCTTAGTGGAAGAGGATGCTCTTAGCCCTGATGTGACTTGATGAACCTGGGGTGGGTTGCTGGAGGCCGGGTTCCCCTTATCTGAGAAGAAAAGGGAGGGAGGGAAGAGAAGAGGGAGGGACTGGATGGGGAGGTAGGATCTGCAATATAACTTGAAAAAATAACAGTAACCAATAAAACTTATGGAAAATTTCCTAGGGCCTACATGAAAAATCTTTTCCATGGATACATCACACAGTAGATGGTTAGTTAGTGGACCAGTGGGAGAAACATTCTAAGTAAGAACAACCCACCATCTCTGAAGAGGAAAGTTAGGCAATAGGATGAGGTGCCCATCGTGGGCCAGGAAAAAAGACTTCTTCTAAAGTGTGTTTGTTTACAGGTTTGGAGCAACCAGTCATGTAGGCAACAGTGGACAGTCCCAACAACCTTGTCACAGAGCTCATCAACAGTGGACAGTTCCAACAACCTTGTTACAGAACTCGTCAACTGGAATGACTCACAAAGCAGTTCCAACCAAAGACAAGCCTGAGTGCAAGCTGAAGGTAGTGTCTTTTTTTATCTGAAGGGACCCTAGCCGGTTTTCTAGGGTTAGAAATTTACTATGAAAACTCACAGAAGGCTGGAAAGTACCTTATGAAGGAAGCAAACTACTGGTAGGTATCTTGTCACCTGTGGTGGAAATACATACACAGCCATTTATTTTCTACAGTAGTGTCCCGACTAATACACATGTACGTGAAAAATGGGGAAACTTTTACTTCCATGCTTTCAATTTGAGAATTAGTTGAGCCTTGTACTGCCCACCTTTGCTGTGTTTTAGTGACTACAATGACAGTGCACATCAGGCAGTTCTGTTTAATATGTGAAATCCAAGTGTGTTTATGATTCTCACAGCTGAAACATGCAATTCATGAAGTTTGCAGGCAACAGTGGGCTGAGAGATCATTTAAGGAGTGAATTGGTCCATGATACAGGAAACTGTAAGGTTTTTTTGTTTTTCTTTCTTTCTTTCTTTTTTTTTTTTTTTTTTAGGTTTTTCGAGACAGGGCTTCAGTATGTATCCTTTATTGTCCTGGACTCACTCTGTAGACCAGGCTGGCCTTGAACTCACAGAGATCCACCTGGCTCTGCCTCCTGAGTGATGGGATTAAAGGTGCGTACCACCTTGCCCGGTGTTTTAAAAGTTTATAAAACTGTTTTTTTTTTTTTTATAAAAAGAGTTTTTGTCATTTAACAAGATTTAATTAATACTCTGAAGATGACAAGTGTCTCCTTTTCAAAAAAACTAAGTTTCATGCCATCATTTCTGTGCTGAAAGTTTTTTTTTTTTTTATTTGTTTGCTTTGTTTTTGTTTTTCGAGACAGGGTTTTTCTGTGCAAGAGAACTCTGGCTGTCATGGACTCACTTTGTAGAACAGGCTGGCCTAAAACTCACAGAGATCTGTCTCCTGGGTGCTGGGATTAAAGGCATGCAGCATCATGCCCAGATGTTTTTTTTTTTTAATTTAAAAACGTATTATTTATTGCTTGGCATGGTGACACATGTCTTTAATCCCAGAAGTCAGGGAGCAGAGGGAGGAGGATCTCAGTGAGTTCAAGGCCAGCCTAGTTTACATAGAGTTCCATGACAGTCAGGGGTACATAGAGAAACCCTGTCTCAAAATACACAAAACAAACAAAAAATTATTTGTTAAGTTTCAGGAAACCTCATTTTTCCGTATCAAAATGTCTAAAAGAAAAGAAAAAAAAAAATCAAGCTGGGCATGGTGGTGCACGTCTTTAATCTCAGCACTCACGAGGAAGGGGCAGGTGATTTTTGAGGCCAGCCTGTTCTACAGTGAGTTCCAGGGCAGCCAGTACTATGCAGAGACATCCTGTCTTTAAAAAAAAAAAAAAAGAATAAAACATTAAAATGCCATTTTAAAGGGACACTGATCTTTTTAATGCCATTTATTAGTATCAACTATAAATATAACTTGTGAATTTTTTTTGTTTGTTTTTTAAGACAGGGTTTCTCTGTGTATCCTTGGCTGTCCTAGACTCACTTTGTAGACCAGGTTGGCCTTGAACTCACAGAGATCCAACTACCCCTGCCTCCTGAGTGCTGGGATTAAAGGTGTGCGCCACCATACCCGGCCATTACAGACAGCTGTGAACTGCCATATGGTGGTGGGATTTGAACCCAAGTCCTTTGGAAGAGCAGTCAGTGATCACTGAGTCATCTCTCCAGCTCTAATACAGTTTTATATATAGTTAATAATTTTATATATGGAATAGAGTGCAAAAAATAAAGGGGGGGAGGAGGGAGAGACAACACCTATGCCCCAAAAAGAATTGAACTTGGAGGAAAAAAGTGTGTTTAGGAAAAAGTTAAATACCTCCCACAGAGGAGCAAAAGATACTAACATATCTGAAGACTAGAAAAGGAACCAGTGATATCATATGATACAGAACTAATCACTAAGAAAGACCACTTCTGCCACCCAAAGAGTAGGCAAGGTATTCCCTGGACCAACAGCAGGGACACACCTGTATCTCCCACAGGAACCTGGCAAACAAACCCACCTCATCAGGACCACAGCTTGCTCTTCATCATGTGTAGAAATAACAGTAGCAATCATTGGCCATTTATTCCAAGCAAAAGTATGCTGGGAAGTTTACATAACCTTTTAGGTTAATAAGGGTACTAGTTACAGTCATAAGGCTGAGAATGACTTACTCTACTCCACATGATTAATACTATAATAGGTCTCACATCTAAAATACATTGGCTGCCTATAAAGCTTTGGCTCTTGTCCACTCAGGCAGGATCCTCTGTGGTCTCCACTACACTCATGAATACAAGTTTTTCCACTGATAATCAACAATTGTATCTATTTTGATTATAAATATGTTCAACAAAAGTTCCAGATAAGAGGTAGCAAGAATCCCAAGTCTCTGAGTCTGAGGCCACCCTAGTCTACAGATCAAGTTCCAGGACAGCCAGGACTATACAGAGCAATCCTGCATCGAAAAAACAAAACAAAAAAGAGCACATATTACCCTCATACAACCAAACTCAGGTTTGATTTCCAACAAGTATGTCAAGTGGCTTACAACCATTTATAACTCTACCTTGAAGATGATCTGACACCTCTGACCTCACACAGAACCTCCACTCATATGTTTTTAACCCCTGTCCCCAAATAAATAACATCAATAACAAAAACCTATCAGAGTTTCAGATAAAATGCCATCTGAATAATAAAAGGTATGTAAAAACCTGCCAAGCCTGGGCTAGTTAGGTGGCTCAAGGTAAAATGTTTGTGGCCAATACTGACCACTTAAGTTTGATCTCTGGGAACCTAATGATGAAAGGAATTCTCCTCTGACCTTTACATGCACAATGAATGTGGCACATGCATTACTCCCTCTGTAACAATAACAATAAAAATAAAATTGCTGAAGCTTGAAATAAACCCCTAGGGGGGAAAAAAACCTCAGAATTGCTATGCAAAAGTATGTGTTTTGATATTCATGCCCATCTATTTTCTGAACAATCTCAAGTAGGAAAGAGGAATATTTTATTTGTGACTATACCTAAGACCTCACACTCACTGTCAAGGGCTAGTATTGAAGATTTTACAAGTTTTAAGCATGAAAACATTCTGAATGAGAAATTATTACCCTTAGTCATTTTTGAGCCTCTCCCTTAAACTTCAGGACCAATGCAGAAGGGCTCTCACACTGAGGGCTCCCAGGGCCATCTCAGAGTATAGCTTACCAAAGACTTTCTTCTGGGCGCTTACTTATGAGAACCACAATATATAACTGAATGAAAATAAAATCTAGCCTGTTAGGGATCTTGACACTCCCAGTTTCTAAGAACAAATTAGAACTATTTGATTTTTTTCTTTTCCTTCCTTCCTTTCTTCTTTCCTTTCTTTTTTTGGTTTTTTGAGACAAGGTTTCTCTGTGTAGCCCTAGCTGTCCTGGACTCACCAGGCTGGCCTCACAGACCTCACAGAGATAGAGATCCGCCTGCCTCTGCCTCCTGAGTGATGGGATTAAAGGCGTGCACCACTACACCATTCGAAATATCTGATTTTAAGGTTTTAATGGAAGAAAAAAAAAACTAAGAAAAAGGTCAATTTGATTTTATCTTAACTAATGTAATTAATTTTGCCCAATAATAATAAATGAAATAAAACCAACTTCCTGAAGAAGGTGGTCTTGGGAAATGAAATCAAGGCTAGAGGTAGCCCAACCCCACAGCTGCAGGCTGCTGAGAGCACTGGCTTTATGGCAGGACAATCACACAGTCCTCACAGCACTCCCAGGTTCTCTCTATAGTAGAGTCCTGTAACACAGAACTGCAAAGAGCGCATGGTTTCCATGGGTAAGCCCAAGTCTGTAATTATCTGTAACCAGCTTTTCTAAACTCCACTTTATCTACTTTGTAAAAGGCTAACTCAAACTGTTCAGAAAGTCTCTGAGATAAAATGAGATCATGAACACTATAGGATTGACTTTAATGACTGGATGATAAATGAAATAATCACATCAATTGATTTTATTTAAATGAATATAATACAGTTCACATATTTTCTTGTAAGCAAATTAAATATTCCGAGATAACTGGTCTAGGAAAATATCAAACAACCTTTATCCATGGTTTAAAAATCCTTATTCCTAAGAAATAAAGCCTATCTGAAAAATTTAAAGTTCAATTAAAATTGCCTACAAGTACATAGTCTCTCTTTGGCTAAAAGTTCACATACACTCCAACACTACAGAGGCCTCAGAGAGGGGTATGCAGTTAGACATAGGCTCATACCCTTTCCCAAACATCCTGGCTTCAGTTCCACCTCTTCAGAAGTCCTTCTCCAGTTTTCCTGCCATGACAATCATTCATGCCTTTCATGTTGTCTTCTCTAATTGTACTTTCCCTGGGCTCACCCACAATTCCAACAGGTACTGCTTGAACACCTGCTGAGTGCACTTAGCAAAGGGTTTATTCAAATAAGGTAAATGGGAGAGACAAGCATGGAACTGGGTAACACAGTAAGAACGAGGGCTTACTTACGAGCTGCTACAGGATTCCAAAGAAGAGATGCTTAGGTTTTGGACAGCATGCTTCCCCCAGAGTTCCCATGTTCCTATGTTCATCTCTCTTACCCATAATATGTGGAAACAAATCCTGAAGCAAGAGAAATCTGTCCTGGTGGGGATTTCACAGTCTGACCTCAGACCTGAACTGAAACAGTTAACCACACAGGGCTTAAGAGAGCACTGCACTGCTTAAAGACAAATGTTAAATCATGCAAAACCACATCTGAGCACAGCAGGGAACTGCTGGCACCAGTTTTCTTCTACTATCACCATATTGACTTGTTCTTCAGCCGGGCACTAAAATTATTACAAGCTGAAGGCTTGGTTTTCCTTAGAGAAAATTAACCAGCTCCCTCAAAGAAAAGCAACTATGATTTCCCATCTAACTTTCCATCATGGACCTATGATGACAGAACTTTTATACTGAGTACTCCGTACTGATCAAACACTGATTGTATGATCATTGGTATGATATATTCGAGTTTAAACTGTTCCCTTTACAACATTTAACTGACTGTCAAGTATTAAAATAAAGCATGAGCCACTGGCTTTCAGACTGTTGAAATGCAATTTTCTTTACAGTACTGTAATTGAAGCACTTTTTTCAAATAAAAAAATTACAAGTTTCAACAGCACTTATTTTAATATAATGCAGCCAAAAATTGGTCACACATTTATATGAAAAACACAAAATGCAAAGCCATTATCACAGAACTCAGGAGGCTGAAGCAGGTGGCTTATGAATCCCAAGTCAGGCTTGACTATATAGGGAGACCCAGTCTCAACAACAACAAAAACAGAATGAAATGGGTATCATCTGCAGTTTTAGAATTATACGCAGCAAAATGACCAAGACATAACATGGTAACGAGGGCAAGGGGATTCCTTTAAAAGTAAAAACTGGTAATCTAAAATGCTAGCTGTGATTCCTATCAATTTTAGGAATATTATTTGATAGTTCACATTTACTAAATTTTATCTACTATATTTCAGTTTTTAAAAATTATACAGAGGGCTGGGAGTCCAGTTCAATGGTAAAACACTTACGTAGGTTCCCCCAGTACAAAACGAACAATCAAAGTCTTTTTTTTCCCCCTCAAGACTGGGTTTCTCTGTGTACCAAGCCTTGACTGTCCTGGACTCAATTTGTAGACCAGGCTGGCTTCGAACACGCAGAGATCCACCTGTCTCCCGGGTGTTGGGATTAAAGGCATGCGCCACCACGCCCTGCTGAAACAGTCTTAACAGAACAAATTAGGAACAGGAAAAATAATTTCCTCCCAAGGAATTGAAACTATGTCCTTACCCATTAATAAGTACTTTACTACTGGTTTTTCTTTGCTTGTTTGTTTGGTTTTGGTTTTCCCCTGAGCTCTCTATTCTTGTCTTCAGTAAGCCCTTTGAACCCTACAACAGGAATTGAAAGTAGGTCCTTACCCATTAGTAAGGTACTTTACTACTGGTTTTTCTTTGTTTGTTTTTGGTTTTCCAAGACAGGGTCTTTCTGTATAGCCCTGGCTGTCCTGGACTCACTTAGTAGAGCAGGCTGGCCTCAAACCTAGAGTACTACCTGTCTCTGCCTACTACAGTTTTAGACAGACAGACAGACAGACAGACAGACACACACACACACACACACACACACACACACACACACACACACACACAC
>CAJQZJ010016246.1:2854329-2900239 GCA_907164525.1 Lophiomys imhausi | reverse complement strand
AGTGAATTTAGTAATAAATAAGAGTTAAATAAATAATAATTTAAAAGGTCAGTTACAACTCCCTATTGTTTGTGGTATTTGATATAAAAGTCAGTTTCTGGAATAAGAAAAGCTAAGAGCAGCTGATCACTCATCGGTCATATTAGTTTGTATTATTTCTAGGACTCAATTCATAGGAGGTGGTATAAAATAGGTTGGGGTCATGTTCTTTAAACAATTCTATTCTAAAGCGGGCATAGTGGCACACGCCTTTAATCCTACACTTGGGAGGCAGAGGCAGGCAGTTCTCTAAATTCAAGGCCACCCTAGTCTACAAAGAGTTCCAGGACAGCCAGGGCTACAGAGAAACCCTGTCTCGAAAAACAAAACAAAAACCCAAATAAAAAACCAAAAAAAAAAAAAAAATCTATTTTAAGGTCAAACATCTTTGTTAAAACACAATTTCAAATCTAACCCAATTCCCCGCCATGCCCCCCCCAAACTATAGGATTTTGGGTGTGGCTCAGTGGTAGAATGCTTATCTAGCATGTACAAAATTCCAGGTTCAATGTTTCTCTCACATACACATACGTCAAGAGAGCAAGAATCATCTGCCACAGCACTCTGCTCCCTCTATGTGTCAATGCACACAGACATGCCTGCCTCCCCGACACACTGCCTTTAATAAGGCCTGTTAACGTCGGTAGGCAGACACAAAGACACATCAAGCAGGATTTCTTGTCTCTTCACAGGGAGGGTGTTTCAGACAGGGTCTTGAACTCACTATAGCCTAGGCTGGCCCATGCTTGTAATTATTCTGCTCAGCAACCTGAGAGTTGGGATTATTAGCATACATCAGTCCACTTGGCTCCACAAAATTTGTATTTAATGTTTAAGCAAAAAAAAAAAAAAAAAAAAAAAAAAAGGATCAGGGTGAAAATACCTCATGTAACATTATTAAATTCAGATATTCCTACGGCCCAAAGATAAGACTGTCATATGAAATTATAAAACACCCAGTGAACTGTAAAATAGTGACGTTATCTTCCAGTGTACACAAAACCTAGTATCCCAAAGGGAAGTGTTCCTAGCAAAGCTCCCAGAGCTTAGTTACACAGACAAGAAAACATATATGCTACCATATGGCCCAAGTCCATGAACACTTATACAAGCATTCCAAGTATGAAGTAGGTGAAAGAGTTTATTTGTAACCCAGAAAAGGTGCAAAATAGCCCATAGTAAAGGAAGGGCTTAGCAGGCAACTTTTAAGAGTTATTTAGAAATGCAAAGAGAAGTGATTAATATAAATTGTGGAAACATGTATTACATTAATCTGCACAAATTATGAATTCAATGATGCATTAGCCCTGTATTCACGCAATCAAAACATTATCAGTTACTTTCACGCCTGCTAATGCTTATGCTTCTAAGTGAAATGTGTTGTAAAATCAGGCAGAATGGGCTGCAGAGAGACTCTCATGGACTCGTAGAATGAATAAGCAGTCCTTAATTAGCCCATCAGGTTAAGTGCAAGCATTAATGGGTCTTTCCTAAAGTCTAGCTTGACATCTTTCTCCAAACATGGCCAAGAAGAAAGTTCCATTAGCAATATTAATACAAGCTTAGTTGATCATTTTCATTCAATTAACTTCTTTCAATTAAATAGATAGCTTGACAAAAGCAGTGATAAAAGACCTGAAGGGACAGCTGATGACTCTCGTGGAACATTAGTGTTCGAGAGGTCGCTGGTACTAAACGGCCTGTAAATCTAGCATTCAATTTGGAAGATGCATTTCTTCTGCTCTCAGTCCTTTAACGAGCAATTTTAGCTGACTAGATGTGTTTGCAGTAGAAATTGCACGGGGGTTTGAGTCAAGCTTTTTCCTGCTCTTTTTTTTCACCCCAAGTCACTCCACTCCTGCCAGCACTCCAGTCATGGCACCTGTAACTTTTCTAATAGAAATGAACACATTCTACAGTTATTTGTATACAGCATGCATCAAAAACTAAGACTAATTCTACCTTTACGGTTCCATCTTATAAAAGATTAAAAAATAATTTTTACTACCAAGAAAAGATTTTATTGAAAAATAAAAATGAAAACATTAAAATTTTTTTATTACTACCTTGGCTTATCAAGGAAAATCTTAAGACATTTTACATATGTATTAACTGTGAAAGCAAGTTTTTTATTTTTCATCTTGTGCTGTAGCACATATGTGAAAGTCAGAAGACAATGTTTGGGAGTCAGTTTTCTCCTTTCACTGTGTGTGATTCATGATTCAGCTCAGGTCTCCAGCCTTGGTAGAAAGAACCTTTACCTACGGAGCCATTTCATCAGCACAAAAGCAATGATTTAAAATGAAGCAGATACCACTGGCATGGTGGCGCACGCTTTTAATCCCAACACTTGGGAGGCAGAGGCAGGCGGATCTCTGCGAGTTCGAGGCTAGCCTAGTCTACAGAGCAAGTCATGGAATTCCAGAGCTGTTACACAGAGGAATCCTGTCTCGGAAAAAAACCAACCAAACAAAAAACAAATAAATAAATAAAAAATGAAGCAGATATAAAATAAAGGTTTTTCTTTGAAAGTTTTGTAAATTAGAATTATGCCCAAAGCCAACCTCTACATTTCTATTCTTCCGAAAGGAACTAAGCAGAAACAAGTTTGTGCTGGATTCATTCTCCAACATGCCACATACCTTGAACAACTGAACCCATCGTTTCTGCTCCATTTGTATGCACTGTTGCATCTCAGAATTAGTAGTGACCCCAATACTCTGAAATGCGGTGACATATTCTTCCCGAACCTCTGGCTTTGTTTCTGGATATGCTAGCTTGATGATCCCCAAGCAGGCATCCCGAAGACAGCGAGACAGCAGGATTAACTCCTCCAGAGTGAAAGGCATCATGGATGATTGTCTCTGACCTACAACTAAAACAACCCAATTTTCCACCAGGTCTTTTTTTTTTAAATATCAATATACATAACAAGAGTTAAAAGAAGGGAAGAAAAAAGAGCCTTTCAATCACTCATGAAAGCTGACAGGCCACGAGGCCAGGAGCAAACCCATTTTTCAAAATTCTCACCTTCTATGGGGTCACCGAAAAATTCATTGTCATGTATGGAAATCAGTGAATGACTGAACAAGGAGCTGAAGAGGTAAAAGAGTGGGATGATTCGACTAGAATCTTCGAAAGACATGGGCGAACCCCTTGATATCACCTGAAGCAATGGCACCATAGACCTAAAGTAGAAGAAGGGAGAAGCAAAATGGCTATTTTAAGGTTGAATTTTTACCTTAGAAATTAAGACATCAAATAAATACATTCAATGAAAATAAATTTACATTAACAATGAAACTACTTAAAGGAAAGTCCCCCTCTTGAGACAACACAAGTTGGTACCAGAAAAGACAAGAGCGTCCACCAGATCCACCTTTTTGATGTGTGCAGCTACCTTGAGTGGACATAGTCCCAAGCCAAAGTCATGGAGAGTTTTGGATGATGATCTGGTTCCTGCATGGAAGACTATCCCTTCTTCTTGGACTTCCATTTAACAGAGGCCAACACCCGTGGCAGGACAGAACGTTTTACATAGTCTGCTGCTTTTAGGGAGGTTTATAACATTTCCATAGGGAAGCCAAATTAGACCTTTCAGTTTCCACTCCTCTTAGGGCCTTGTTTCTCCTGTCCATGTTTATAAGTGGCTCCCTTGTCTGCCACATGGATGGGTCTGTAAGAAAATTTTGTGTCTCTACTGCTTACAATAAGCTGTGATCTGTTTCTATCTTTCTCATGGAAGTCTGTCACATGGAACACATAACTAGTTCTTTCCAAACAAGAAAGCATCACGCCCCTTCTGCAATGGAGACCTGCAGGTCACCTCAAGGATATATATTATACCCTCTTGCCTCTCTGGGGATGTTTTCCATAAAAGTTACTTTGCTGCTGCTTTTGTTTTTGGAGACAAGGTAGCCCTGACTGTCCCGGAACTCAGAGATCCACCTGCCTCTACCTCCCGAGTGAAGGCATGTATCACCACACCTAGTCCCAAAAGTTACATTTTGGAGACAGGAACAGGAGTGAAGACAGCACACATGCATGATACCTTGTCTGTTCCTACCAGGGGGTAGAGGAGTGGGGGGAGTGTTGGAGGCTGGGTTGCTGAGTGAGGTAGATGCAGATGGGACTCTAAATCTGCATGATGCTGCCTTCAGGTTGAGAATAAGAACAGGAACTCTATGTAGCTCACAACAATCTGTAACACCAATCTCAGAGGATCTGACACCCTCTTCCAATTCCTTAGGTACTATACCCATGCAGGTACACCAACTGTCCTACTTCACTGTCAAAGCTAGGAAAGTTGAGAGCTGACTTTAGCACACACAACAGTGGTTTCTTCTCCTGCTCAGTCCCATGAGAACAGCACCCAGCATATACTTCCTGAGTGAGTCCTCACTGTGCAATCAGGCCACCCACAAAAATTTTGCTGAGACACACAAAAGTAATTAATTCATTGCCATGTATTGTGATATTACTAAAGACAATGGTCAATACCCTTTAGCTCCCTGGCCTATCAATGAAGAGATACAAAAATCACATAAAACCAAGGAGCATATAATATTTAAGGGAACAAGTACTACACAGTTGCTGAGTGGCCAGTGTGTTCTACATTTAAGTAGTGCTGAATCAGCACTGAAGAATCACTCCTGTTTTGAATCCTGGCCCTTACATAAGCTACTGAAGAATCATGAAGGCAGACAGTTATGGATGCTAACCAACATTAACTTATTTGTTTTCTACTTAATTCCAAGAGGTGAGCAAAAGAAGTTACTCATTCTCACTGGAATGATGGAAAATGAAACTTGGAGAAGAGTCACCAGTGGACTCTGCAGCCAGGGCAAATGAAACACAGGCCACTCTTCCTGTTAGATAAATACCACCTCAAATGTCCTTCTGAAGTCAGGTCAATCTCAAGAGAGTTGGAGGCAAATAAAACACCTAAAATTTAATGTGATGGGCAAAACACCAAAAGCTGGTTGAATTACAGATAACCAATAGGACTTCAGATAAATCCCTATGACCTGTATTCACCCTCAGAATAAGGATTTGCACCTGTCTGTGGAGATTACTTCTCCACACCCCCCACCCTTGACGAGTTTTTCCTGCTGAATGGGCTCCTCTATACAGACAGCCTGAGGGATCCTCTGTGGACAATGAAGTGAGCACAAGCTGTTGCTACCATTGGTAACGAGTTTCCTGTTTGCTGGCTGTCAGTTGCTTCAGCTTCAGTAAGTCTGTCTCATTTCAATGGGAAATACTGGAAAGAACACACTTGAATAAAAAACTCCTTGCAAAGCATGTATTCATGGACCAATCAATAGTGGCACATGGTTTTAATCCCAGCAGAGGCAGGCACATCTCTATGAATTTGAGGCCAGCCTGCTCTACAAAACAAAAAAAACCTACCAAAAACATCTGCATACCCCTAGATTTGTCAGCCTGGGGTAAGAGACAGGCTGCATCTCTGTTGGGCCTTGAACCTCTTGGCTACCTGATGAGACACAATGAGGTCTGACCCAGCTCTGACCCAGATCTCCCAGCTGAGCTAATCTTGCTGTGAAACAATCCTCACTGTCATTTTCAGAAAATCAGGTGTTTCGTTTTAAATTTTACTCTCAAAAGTAGTATGATGAGATATTAATTAGGAATATATTAACACATTATTTATGTTCCTGGAAGGAATTTATTTTTATAAACTAAACAAGTAACAAGAAACTCAAAATTCTCAACTGCCTTTAAAAAAATTGCTTTAAAAAAACTTATATAACTTTATCCATTGTAAAATAGCATTAATAATTTAATTAACAGTATCATTTTTCTTTCACACATCATGACTCCATTTCCTCACCAAAAGACAAATGTCATAAACAAACAGGCCATTATCAAGCAGACCATATTAGTATCTCTGTTGCTAAGCTGGGGTACTCATATGTCAATGATAATTTCCTGTTCTAATACTCTCCAATCTCTTCTTGCCCTAAGTAAACTGTTGTTCATAAAGTCAAGGTCATGTCAGAAGTATTAAAATGCACCAAAACCTTTTATTTTAAATTTTCTAAGTATGAACTAATCTAGATATCTCTAAATCTCTGTTGATTCCAGATAAATCACTTAGTCTTCAGGAGTGTCACTAGCCACAGTGGACTGAGAAACTCTTGTATTCAAATAAAAATCATTAAGATTCAATGAAAGCCATAAAAGAAATTCAGAATAATCTCCCTACCACTGAGAAGAGGTTTTCTGGATGTGCTGGATGCACACCCAGTCCTAGCACTCCAGAAGCTGATGCAGGACTTTAAGTTCCAAGCCACTGTGTACACAGTGAAATCCGGGCGGTGGTGGCGCATGCCTTTAATCCCAGCACTTGGGAGGCAGAGGCAGGTGGATCTCTGTGAGTTCGAGGCCAGCCTGGTCTACAAAGTGAGTCTAGGACAGCCAGAGCTGTTATACAGAGAAACCCTGTCTCGAAAAACCAAAAAAAAAAAAAAAAAAAAAAGGAGGGGAGCAGGCTGGAAAGATGGTTCAGCAGTTAAGAACACTGGTTGCTCTTCCAGAGGACAGGCACCCACACAGCAGCTCACAACTACCAGTAACTCCCGATTCAGGGGATTCGACACCCTCTCCTGACTTCTACAAGCACAAGCCACACATGTGGTACACGAACACACATGTAGGTCAAACACCTATATGCATAAAATGAAATAAATTTTTCAAAAAGAAAAACCCCTTGCCGGGCGGTGGTGGCGCACGCCTTTAATCCCAGCACTTGGGAGGCAGAGGCAGGCGGATCTTTGTGAGTTCGAGGCCAGCCTGGTCTACAAAGCGAGTCCAGGACAGCCAGAGATATTCAGAGAAACCCTGTCTCGAAAAAAAAAAACAAAAAAAAAAAAAAAAAAAAAAAAGAAAAACCCCAGTGTCTGAAAAAATTTTTTAATTAGTTTCACATAGACTGGTGCTCTATCTGCATGTACAGCTGTATACCACAAGAGAGCAACAGATCCCAGTATAGATGGTGAGTCACCATGTAGTTAGTTACTGGGAATCAAACTCAGGTTGGCTGGAAGAACAGACAGTGCTCTTAACCACTGAGCCATCTCTCCAGCCCCCAGTGTCTGAATTTTGAAAAACAAATTTTTCTTCAGACAAAGCCACATTCTAATAAAGCTTATAGATAAGTTAAGTGTAAAATTAGGCACTAATTTTTCTTTTCTGGGTGTGAATATGTGAAATTAAGGTCATTCAGGACACAACTATCTAACATGACAGAACTAGCTTAAGCAGTAAGCCCTTACAACACTTTCTTTACGCTGCCACTTTCCATGCCCTGAGGCTCAATCTGTAAGCCTGTGTAGCACGTACCCTGTAATCATCTGCGTTGTCATTGAAGAGATGAGAAACCAAAGGTGCCTCAAAAACCTGGCATTGAAGGCTAAACTATACAGAAGCCTGAAAAGAAACAGAAAAACAAAAGGGGAAGAAATTATTCATTCAAATCATTACTTAAAAAACAAAGCTATAGAACTATATAGGGAAGACTATACACAAATCTAGAGAACTCACATCAATACCACAGAAGCTCATGTCTGACTCAGGCCCCTCGGTAGAGAAACTAAAAACAGCCATGTGGCCCAATGCAGAAAGGCCTGGCTCTCCTCTCCTCTTACTGCCCTGAGGTAGAGCCCAAGATTCAGCCCCAAGGATTCACGGCTGCTTTCACAAAGCTGCCGTCTCCACAATACAGCTTACTAAAACACAGTAATATTAATTTAATTTTGCTTAGTGCAGTGGCATATACTTTAATACCCAGCAGTTGGGAGATAGAAAAACAAAGACCAGGTTGTTCAAGGCCAGTCTTGGCTATACAAGACCTTGCTTCAGAAACAAACAAACAAAAAAACAAAATCTAAATCTAAAATACAAACCCCTGTACGTGAAATGAAAAAAAAAAAGACTCATGATGATTTAAAAAAACAAAACATAACAACAAAAAAAAAACCCCATGTTCGCAAGACAGGAATGTGATGTACTAGAAACATTTTAGAGCGAAGTAGGACAACAATGGGTTAGGTAAGCACAACTGAACCATTTTCACCATGCAATTACACACTAGCAATGATCGGAGATAAAAACTTAAAGCCAGTACCATCACAAGAGAAAACTATAGTTTAAATACCAACACAGTAATCTCATGTCCTTCCTATGGCCTCTCTGCTACAATCCTGTAAGAGGCAGAGAGTCCACGTAACTAACATGACAAGTCAGTTTGTGGAAAAGCAATCCCACAGTTAATTCTGCCTGGAATGTCTCAGAACCAAACCAGCCACTCACAGACTTCAGGTGCCCCATGTTCCTTCCATGGAACCAGCTATGAGGGTGATTTTAAAAACGGGGTAGTGTGTACCACAATTTACCCAAATTGAAAAATGTTTTAAATGATTATATTTAATTGACTAAATTTTGCAAGAAGAGTGTTAATTTAAAAGCCCATAGGAGGGCTGGAGAGATGGCTCATCAGTTAAGAGCACTGGCTGCTCATTCAGAGGTCCTGAGTTCAATTCCCAGCATCCACATGGTGGCTCACAACCATCCATAACGGTAGTGTCATGGGATCAGATGATGTGCAAATAGATGTACATACAGACAAAACATTCATATACATAAAACAAATAAGTCTTTTTTTAAAAGCCCATAAGAGAAGATAAATAATAAGGCTTGGATATACAAGATATCTGAACATAAAAAAATCTCAATTAGGTTAGCTAGTTTCCTGCATTTAATCCAGTATTTCATATATACGGCTTGGTATTTGTATTTTCTGAATACACAATCAGAACTACAAATATTTTTAAAAATTCACTCTTATTTTAAAACGTATATTTTGCTATGAAAAAATGGCCCAAAGAGAGTCTGAAGAGCTGTCTCAGCAACTAAGAACATTTGGTTGTTCTTGCAGAGGACTGATGTTCAAATCCATATGGCAGCTCACAATTACCTGTAATTCAAGTTCCAGGGAATCCAACTTTTTTTTCCATCCACAGGCACCAGGGCAAATATGTGGTGCACATACATTCATACAGGCACTCTCATGAAATAAACAAATCTTCCCAAAGATTTATTTATGTATGAGTGCTCTATCTGCACATATGCCTGCATGTCAGAAGAGGGCATCAGATTCCAGTCTACAGATGGTTGTGAGCCACCATGTGGTTGCTGGGAATTGAACTCAGAACCTCCAGAAGAGCAAACAGTGCTCTTAACCTGAGCTATCTCCCCAGCCCCAGTAAATAAATCCTAAGACAAAAAGGAATGAACGAAGCAGTAGTGGCACATGTTTAAATCCCAGAGAGAGTTCCAGGATAGTCAGGGCTACACAGAGAAACCATGTCTAGAAAAAACAAAAACTCTCCATGGGCACCCTTCCCCAACATAACTAAAAAATTAAATCAAGAAGGGGAGCATAAAAAGATACACTCTTAAACAATAAATCAAAATATACACCCAGCCCATGCACATACGCCTGTTTTAGCTGAACAGAGTTGAATAGAGTTCACTTCTCAGAATGCTGTTGTAAAAACTCTAAAGGGGTGGCAAGACAAAATGATGCTGGTATACATTTCTTCCAAATTTATTCTGTCTTTCCCTACTTCTTTTTATATGAAAGCAGGGTCTTATATAGCCAAGGATGGTCTTGAATTCTTGGTCGTCCTGTGTCTACCTCTCCAGTGTTAGCTAGCACTATATGCATGTGCTATTACACCAGCATTAAATTATGTCTTGTGAATTCTCATAAGTGTTTAAAGAATTCTTAGTAGTTTTCAAAACTCACAATACAATATAGTGCTCACTTTGACAAAAAGTCCTATTTATATTAATTATTGTGTCTAACATTAAACCACTTGAAAGTACCTTAAACTCTATATGAATCCAAAACAGAATTGTTAAAATGTTTAAAAGTTTACTAGTTTTATATGATCTTCACTCATGAAATAGAATGCAAAATACAATAAAGAGCTGTTGAGGGAACATCTAGGAATTAAAAGGATGTTTTAAGGTTAAGATGGTTTAGTTAATCATGTAAGTTAGGATGGAAGTTGAATTAGGTATAGACGTATGGACTGGATGTTGAGAATGTATGTAACACTTTTTAGTTTTCATAATTGTTTTTATTGTATTTATTGTTATATTTATTGTTATAAACAAAAGGAGCCTTTTGTTAGACTTAAAGGGGGAGATGTTGAGGGAAGGTCTAATATCATTGCTTCTGATAGGTTGAATTCAATGCTGAGATCTGGTTACCACCCCTTCTGAGGCATTCTCTTGATTGGTTAATAAAAGTCGCTTATGGCCAATTAGGTGGGCAGAAAGAGTATAGGAAGGCGGGACTTCCTGAGATCAGAACAGGAACTCTGGGCATACATAGAGACTCGCTCTCTTTCCGCCAGGAGACACAGATGTCTGGAGAACGCTGGAAGGTAATCGCAGGCACATAGTGGTTTGTGATTAGGTGATCTGGGTTAATTTAGTGTAGCTAACTGAGAGTCTGCCCAGCTAAGGGCTAAGCGTTAAAACATTAAAAGGTCTTGGTGTGTTTAATTATTGGGGAAAAGACTGCGGCAGCTTATAGGCCCTCAATCCAAGCAGTCACGGGCCGCTGGACTCCCAGACTCCCCTTGAGCCCAGGTGAATCTCCTGCCAAGCCACCAGCAATTCTATCGGCCTAATATAACAACTTATATTAATTAACAGAGTTTAGGTTACAGGTGGTGTAGAACACCCTTGGTCCCAGGACTCTTTCTCCAGGATAAGGTGGCAACCGGTTAAGGCACTCAGACCAGGCCGCCTGCTCCTCTGCCAAATCGCCGGCTACTCCACCAGCCTAATCTTACAGTTTATACTTACTAATAACTACATAAATTAATTAATTTGTAGTTTTCAAAGGGCTTACTAAACCTATTGATTATTCTGACAATATAATTTAAAGACACAAAATCATAAGCGGAGAAATAAAATGTCTTCAGTTACATCCTTATTGTTTTCTTTAAAGCATTATAAAAATACTTATAAACTACACAAATAGTATATAATAGTTAATGCTGCATATACAACAAAATGCAAAATGTAGTTACCAGTATTACCATTTACCCTAAATTATGAAAAAATAAACAAGAACCTGTAATACAAAAGCTAAAGAGTAGTCATTACCACTACATATAATTGTGCTGAGAAGACACAGGGCACCCAGTTGTCTGAATTACAATAATTGATAAGCAAAAGATAAAAATCAAATTGGCTCATTCTGATAGTTTTTTTTTTTAAATGTTAATTTATTACTTCAGGTTACCTCTTCATCACAGTGTCCTCTTCCCGCCCCCCCCTTTTTGTTAGATTTTAGAGGAAGAATCAAGCTTATGTTGAAACAGAACTGACTTGGGTGCCTCAGACACTTTAAATATTAAGAGTACATGGAGGCCGGGCGGTAGTGGCGCACGCCTTTAATCCCAGCACTTGGGAGGCAGAGGCAGGCGGATCTTTGCGAGTTCGAGGCCAGCCTGGTCTACAAAGTGAGTCCAGGACAGCCAGGGCTGTTATACAGAGAAACGCTGTCTCGAAAAACAAACAAACAAAAAAAAACAAGAGTACATGGAAAAGAGAAAAAAAGTTACACAAATTTCTTCTCAAAAAGAAGTTTGTACCAAACTTATTAGTTAAAAAAAAAAAATGGGTGCCAGACAGTGGTGATGCACACCTTTAATCCCAGCACTAGCCAGGCAGAAGAAGGTGGATCTCTGAGTTCAAGGTCAGTCTGGCCTACAAAGTAAGTTCCAGGATAGCCAGGGCTACAAAGAGAAACCATGTTAAAAAAATAAAACAACAATAACAACAAAAACACCAACTTCTCCCCACCTCTGGAACATTTCAGCTAGCCGTTACATTCCTGAGGTTTTTTTTTGCAGGTGCAGCCAATCTCTTTATACAAACATTGAACATACTGCCATCGTTTTCGCCACTTTTATGCAGAACTGAGCCTTTGCATACAGTTCTCTTTTCTTCATATACATGCTTGTCTCAGATTTCTACCAGTGTAGAAAATAACTCCCACACCCTCTATAATCCAAATGACCAATGCTAAACAGAAATTATACCCATCAATCCCAGCTCTGAAAATACAAAATACTCAAAAAGCAAAAACAGACTGAAAGCAGCTAAAGTCTATTTGCTGTTTCATGAGATGTACATAACACCATAAATTTTAAAACCTACTATATTTAAAACACAAAAAAGCCCTGGAACAGTTGCTCAAAGGAACAGGGCTGTACTCATAAAGTTGATTACTCTAAACACCTTTGCAATTACGCACAACCAAGGGATATATATACGTCCAACATATATCCAACAATTAACATCCAGAGCAAAGAACTCCTTTCTACTACATAGCATGTGTCCCAGTCAAGGTGAGGAGCCTTTGGGTTTCCCACCAGCTCTACTGGAATAGACTACAAGGAGTGAATATACAAGGAGGCTCATAATACCAGAGAGCACAGGGGACAGGCCATATTTAAAACTTAAACATTTTTTAAATCCCAACCAAAAGTTTCCTTCTTTGTTTGTTTGTTTCTGATGTTTGTTTTGAGACAGAGTTTCTCTGTGTAGACCAGGCTGGCCTTGAACTCAGATATCTGCCTACCTCTGTCTCCCAAGTGCTGGGATTAAAGGCGTGCGCTGCTGCTGCTGCTGCCACCACCAGCTAAAAGTTTCTTTCATAGTTTATTTTATTTTATTAAACTGACTAGAGTAACTTGCCACACGTATCATGACTAAAATGTGCTATGAAAAAAAATTAAAAAGATGAAATTTAGCATATTGGCACATAGGCTTGAGTCTAAATTTTAAAATGGTTGTTGAGGCCTAAACACTCCTATGCAAGACACTACTACAACACAGCTAGCTGAACTAATCTGCTACTAAAATCACACTGAGGCGCAGCAAGGCTATATAATGATGAATGGTTGTTCCAAAAGGGAAAACAGACCCATCATTTTTATGATGGGTTTGGTAAATCCAGTATCCTGTCCTATATGAAAACAGACGAACTGGTCACAGTTCACACCCTGTGAATCAGAGATGGCATGCTCCCCCACCTGAGCATACCGACCCCAAGAGACCTGCCTGACTTTGGGCACCATCATACGGTGCTGCACCATCAGCGTGTGGCAGATGGAAGCCATCCTTGTGAAGACCTCCTCACTGGCCGAGTCCCTCCACACCAGGTTTAACAGGGTGTTGGTCTGCTGCTTTGTATCTAGCTTTCTCAGACACTCTTCAGTAATGTATGGGGCTGAGATTCTGCCATCCTCCTAAACACAACAGACAAAGAAATGAGTCAGAGTGAGGTACAGTGCTGCTGGAACTTGCTTACTGAGCAACCACCTGTCATTTTACATCTTTCTGAAGAGAAAACGCAAAGCCTTACCTAAAAATTAGCCACTTCCCATTAACCTCCCATCATAGTTCCTAACACACCCATTGAGGTAATCTAACTCCTCTAGAGACACAGTCACCATCAGGCATCAATTGTCTACCATGGTAATACAGCAACTACGAATGCTCAGGTTTGGTCTACAATTCAGCATATTTTTAGCATTTATATCTTAAGAAAAACTGACTCCATATATCATAGATCTGAGTTGTACTAAGAAAACCCAGGGAAACTATCATCTGATGACATTTCTACTTTAGACTATGAGACAGTTAACAAAGAATTCAAAAGATATGCATAATACATAATAAATTTGGTGTCTGATATCTTAATTTCTCTAGGTTTGATTTACTGAATAAAAGCTATGCCATGTGGTTTACTAACTTAGAGTATTAACTAAATATACATGCTTTTTCCCCAACATATTGCATGAAAAATATATATAAATGAGAATAACTGTGACCGTACTGACAACTATACTGTTTGAAAACTTATAGTAATTTACCAAGTCCAACCCTACTTTAAAGTGAATAGACTGTATTGAAACCTAAAAGTCAAAAGAGCTGAGGGTAAACTTTGGGGTGGGGTGGTGAGACATGTTCTTGTTGCATATTTCATGTTGCCCTCAAACTTACTAGGTAGTTCAGGGTGGTCTTAAAGTTGAGATTCTCCTGCCTCAGCTTCCCAGGATTACAGCAGTGAGCTACCATGCCTGGCTTATAAACAAACTTTGACTTTGGAAAGGTCACCTACAATCAAATTAAGTTCCACCTAATTAAGTATCAGAGGAAGAGAGGAAAGGAGTAACATAAACATGAACAAAAATGTTCTGGCCCAACAAGATTAATGACAAATTGTCCTAAGTTATCAACTCAATAAAATGATGATAGTGTATCTATCCCTACTCCAATGTGGGTTTTGTGTGTTTTTCCCGAGAGGGGGCAATGCTAGGAATGAAACCCAGGACCTGGAGCACATTAGGTAAGAGAGTAGTTTACCACTGAATTACATTCTCAGTCCCACTGCCACCAAGTGATTCTTTTTATTTGTTTTGTTTTTTTTTTCTTTTCTTTTTTTTTTTTTTTTTTTGAGACAGGGCTTCTCTGCGTAGCCCTGGCTGTCCTGGACTCACTTTGTAGACTAGGCTGGCCTTGAACTCATAAAGATCCGCTTGCCTCTGCCTCCCAAGTGCTGGGATTAAAGGCGTGCGCCACCACCGCCCGGCCTTGTTTTGTTTTTCAAGGCAGGATTTCTCTGTGCAGCTCTGGCTGTCCTGGAACTCATTCTTATAAACCAGGCTGGCCTCAAACTCAGAGATCTGTTGCCTCCCAAGTACAAGGATTAAAGGCGTTGGCCACTAGGCCTAGTCCATCATGTAATTATTATTGGTCTTTTCCCCCCAACACAGTGTTTCTCTGTGTAGTCATGGCTGTCCTGGAACTCACTCTTTAGACCAGGCTAGCCTCCATCTTATAGATCTGCCTGCCTCTGCCTCCCAAGTACTGGGAATAAAGGTGTGTGCAACCACCGCCTAGCCATGTACTTCTTTTTTTTTTTTTTTTTTTTTTTGGTTTTTCGAGACAGGGTTTCTCTGTTTAACAGCTCTGGCTGTCCTGGACTCGCTTTGTAGACCAGGCTGGCCTCGAACTCGCAAAGATCCGCCTACCTCTGCCTCCCAAATGCTGGGATTAAAGGCGTGTGCCACCACCGCCTGGCTACCATGTACTTCTTAAGAGTCAACAAAATATAAATTCTTAAGAATTAAAAAGGAGTCAGGTGGGCTAGGGATGTAGCTCCGAGTAGAGCACTTACCTAGCATTCTCAAAGTCATGAATTTAATCCCCAACCCTACAAAATAAATAAATGAATAAATTTAAAAATCTAGCTTTAGCAGGTATATGATAGTATATACCTTTAATCTCCACACTCAGGAGGCAGAATCAGGAGGATCACTATGAGGTTTGGAGACAACCAGAGCTATACAGTGAGACCTTGTGCTTTTCCCCCACCCCAAAACAGTTATATGCAGTGGCCACACCTGTCATTCCAGCACTTAGAAGACAGTGACACGAGGACAGCTGTATGTGCAAGGTCAACCTGGGTTACATAGTGAGGTCTAGGTTAGTCAGAGCTACCCAATGAGATCCCATCTTTAAAAAATCTGAAAAGGGAGGTTGGAGAGAGAGCTCAGTTGTTAAGAGCACAGGCTGCTCTTTCAGAGAACCTGGGTTCAGTTCCCAGGATCCACATGATGCTTCACAAATATCAATAATTCCAGTCCCCAGAGGATGTGACAACCTCTTCTGACCTCTGAGGGCAATGTATGCATATGGTACAGAGACAGACATGCAGACAAAACAACCCATACACATATAAGAAAAGTTGCAAGTATTAAAGAGTAGTTAGGCAGGTAACTTCAATGTTTCTGTTCCTAAATCTTAACCTCTGCCCACAGAGAGGAAGAGCTTTCTGTAACAAAGACTATACCCATACCTTAGCACAGACAGGAAACAGCCTGTATAAAATATTACTTCCTCAGCTACTCTCAGAGGGAGCTGATAGTGGTCATGCAATGCTGAGGAAGCTACTTGTGCTGCAAGCACAGCATTTATTTCTCTAACTTCCACTGGAAACCTGAGCCACTCAAGTTGATTTTGGGATTGGGATTGGATTTAGAAATACAGGCATAAAAAAGTTAGGACCAACCACTTTAGCTTAAAAGGGTTGTCTGGCTTCAGAACTAAGGCTGAGAAGGTAGAAGAGTACTTCTAGTATGGTGGCTTACAGGGCTGGTGGGCTGGTCAGTCTCCTCGTTATCCTCCTCAGAGTCACTGGTGGAATCTGGGTGGCCTACACCGGTGGGTGAAGCAGGTAGCTGAGAGAGGAAGGTCTGAAGCACTCGCAGATAAACCAGTAGACCATCCTCAGAGAGTGTTCCTTTGAAAGACAATAATCACATGAATTACTAAGAGTTACCTCAGACAGTTGGGCATCACTTTCTTCATCCAGAGAGGTACTTCTGAACAGGCCTTATTGTTTTAATTAAATTCAAACTGCCACACACTATGCAATGTATTTTATCTTTGTCTCCAGACCTAAGCACCAGCAGAATCTCTGATAAGTCCTGCAAGTTCCTTCTAGACATACCCACTGAGTTCTTGC
Organism: Lophiomys imhausi; assembly: GCA_907164525.1. Classification (NCBI taxonomy): domain Eukaryota; kingdom Metazoa; phylum Chordata; class Mammalia; order Rodentia; family Muridae; genus Lophiomys; species Lophiomys imhausi. Next base: position 2,883,555 of record CAJQZJ010016246.1, on the reverse strand, counting down.
TAGAAGTTACTGAAGGCTTAAACAATCTAAAGATGGGGCTACTACTTAGACAGTTAAAGTGATGAGCAGGCTAGAGTTTTACTTTTAAACTGAACACCAGCCTCTACAGAGAGGTGATCAGAAGGGCTACTGAAACCAGAACAAGATTCTGAGGCCCTGCATGTAAGTGTTCAAGCTCCATATCCTCCCCACAGACCTTGTATATCACCACTGCTGGCTGCTAGTTGTAACTTTTATAATAGTCAACATGCTTCTCGGACTCCAGTAAACTATCAGGTTGAAGGAAGGGATTGTAGGAACCTCAATTTTTATTACTTGGTCAGAAGAACAGGTAACAACCCATTTTGTGAAACAGGGTCTGAAGTTCAGGCAGTTTCATGGGACTGAGCCCTCAACTTTGTGGGATCTATCCTTCTCTCCAGGTAGCCAGTGTCAGAATTAAACTGCTGAGGGTTGAGGGGAAAGACCACATCTTGCATCTTGGTTATAGAAACGTGTCATGTAGACTAGAAAAACAGCCTGGATTTTCAAGATTTCTAACAGTTTGTGAAATTCATGTTAAATTGTCACTGTAGTCTTCTCCTGACTCATCTGCTCGGCTACCTACATAGGAGTTAGGAAAGATACATCTTTTATTTCCATACCCAAATAATTCTCGCCAACAGTTAAAACAAAATAGAAGAGCCATGGCACTCCGCTACTCCGTTTTGAACGTCGACTCTCTAGTAACACTAATGCATTCAGAAAGGGCTCATAAGGGAACACAGTTTGTGCATCTGCTAATGCCGGAATGATGAAATGAAAAATTTGATCGGTAAAAGGTGCTGCCAGAAACTCCTCTGTGAAGGCTGAGAAAACTTGATGCCTGGAAAGGAAAAGGGATTTCAAAAGAATCAAAACATGCTACTCATCAAATCACGGATTAAAATCACTTTCCCCAAATGTTTTTCTAGGTAAATAATCTATATTCTAAATTAATAAAGCTAATCATTCAGTAGACACTAGAATTTGACTTTTTGTGTTTGTTTTTTGAGGGTTTCTCTGTGTAACAGTTCTGGCTGTCCTGAACTCACTTTGTAGACCAGGATGGCCTCGAACTCAGAGATCTGCCTGCCTCTGCCTCCCAAGTGCTAGGATTAAAGGCGTGTGCCTCCACCACCTGGCTGAGACTAGAATTTGATTTTTTATATCTTTTCTATTAAGATAATTTTTTTTCATAATGGGTACTAAAGAACAGGAAATAAATAGCCAGATCATCAGAATTACAACTTAATGCTAGGCAGAGGTAAGACAGAGAAAAGTATACTATACACTGTGAACTATGACATATTAAAAAAAAAAAAAAGGCATGTGACTGCCCAATGTTTGATCACCCACCTTGCACCTTCAGGACAGGAGCTGTATGTAAAGTGCAATGGTTTTAGGACATTCTCCAGCAAAATTTTTGCTATAGGAACTCGACATATATCGGAATATTCAATACTTGATGGAAGCTTGCTATTTATCAACAAGTAGAGAGATCTATAATATCCTAAAAGAAAGGGGAAAATGCTTTTATATTTAGTGCCTTTTTTATTACAATAGAGAAGTACTTAAAAAAATTAAATACATTTATTTTGGGGAGGTTCAGGGGGCAATGTGGAGGAATCTGTTCTACCTTGTTGAACCCAGGAACTGAACTCAGATCAAGTTTTTGACAATAAGTGCCTTTATTCACTGAGCTATCTCAACTGCCATCATCAATTTTTAAAGTTATATGGGTAGAAAGTGGAGGAAGAGAGTCTCACTTTATAGGTCAGCCTGGCAAACTCACAGCAATCCTCCTTCCTCAGTTTCCTAAATGCTATGGTAACAGGGGTGAGCCATCACATCCAGCTACGCTCATTTTGCTAAAACCTGAATGGCACATGGACTCCCACATCTGCTGCATAGTTAACATAAACAATGCCTACAATGCCAGAAGCAAATTAAATACATAATTACTTCAGTATACCATGAAAATATAAAAATTAAATATTTTAAGAGGACCATTATCGTACCCCAAAGTGAATTAACTGCACTTCTTAATATCATAAATAGCTAGTAAGTGATCAATTTGCCAACTGTCTGGTGTTATTAATTTTACTTAATCAACATGCTTGACTCCTAATCCCATAATTCCAGGAAGGTCGATATTGTGACCTTTTGATCCCTCTTCAAAGCACCTCAGTATGGAATTAATGCTGTAGGCTCCCTTAGTGTTACAATTAATTCATGGGTCCAGACACATTAATATGCTTCAGTCTACAGCAGCTGTTATCCTCAAGACTCTCATGTTACCCAGGGGCTGCTGGTGGCAGTTTGTTCGGATGGATAGAATGTCTGTCACATCTTGCTGCCCGGACTATGACCTGCTTATCTGTAGGACCTCTCAAGTTCCTTTTAGAGGAAACAACATACTTAAAACCCACAACCTGAACTCAATGACTTAGAGTTTGAAGCTCTTCTTGCTTTTCTTAAGCTTCTTTTAGAAATATTTACCCCCTTTTTATATAAAAAAAAAGTTTCAGGCTCTGAAATACTTCATTTCAGGAACACTGGACAATACATAATAAAGACACAAACATCTGCTTGGGGTTATTTTATGTGTGTTGTATTAACATGTGCATCAACTACATGTATGCACATACACATACGCATGATTGTCGCATGCAGAGTTCAGAAGACACTATCATGCTCCCTGGGACGGAAGTTACAGATGGTTAGGTTATAAGGCTGCCATGTGGGTGGGTGCTGGAATTGAATCCAGGTCCTCTACAAGAACAGCAAACGCTCTTAATCCTGAGCCATTTCTCCATCCCAACTTGAAGTACTTTTTAACAAGTCTACAAAGCCTTGTATCTGAGCTATCAATGTCAAATGACTCAGTGGTCTATTACCAATAATACTGTGTTGCAGCCAGGCCTGTCAATCCAAGCTTTTGCAAGGCAGAGGCAGGAAGCTGGTGAGTCAGTCCTAAGGCCAGGCTGGGTGACAATAGTAAGGCTCTGTCTCAAAAATCAAAACCAAAAAAGAGCATTATGGTTGAGAATCACCCCAGTTCTGCCTGGTACACACTGATTACCAGTGGAATCACAAGCAAATCTGGGCAGAGGGGTCAGTTTTACTATAAAACTGAAACGACAGCTGGGTGGTGGTGGCGCACGCCTTTAATCCCAGCACTCGGGAGGCAGAGGCAGGAGGATCTCTGTGAGTTCAAGGCCAGCCTGGTCTACAAAGTGAGTCCAGGACAGCCAGAGATATAGAGAGAAACCCTGTCTCAAAAAAACAACAACAACAAAACTGAAACGACAGAACTTTTAAGAAAATAGAGTAAAACTTTGTCAGATACAGTAGCCAAAAGCATGTGTCTAGAGTGCTAAGCTCTGCACTAACCTGTAGAAAACACCGGAATACACAATAACAGTACGTTATGAAGCTAAAATGTACAGAACGATAACACCACACAGTGATTCATTAAAACAACTGAGAACCAGCCATGCCATTGCACACAACAGAAGTAGCAGTTTTGGTAGAAGAGTTTCAACCTTTTTTTTTCTTTTTAAAGGTTTTTTTGAGACAGGGTTTCTCTGTGTAACTCACTTGGTAGACCAGGCTGGCCTTGAACTCACAGAGATCCACCTGCCTCTGCCTCATAAGGCCTAGGATTAAAGGCGTGCGCCACCATGTCTGCCTCGTTTTTTTTTTTTTTTAGAAACATTTCAAAGAAGGCACAGTTCATGGTTATCTTCCTAATAGTTTTAGAAAACAAGAAAAGTAAAATTCTCATCAAATACTTAGCCTCAACTGGATAAAGTTCACTCAAGCTCACTGCCATCATCAATCTGTTTTCTAGAAGATCAAACTATAAATTTCACTGTGATCTTCATTACATCAGTAGTTTTCTGACTTTTTTAACAAGCCAAGTTTGGGTTTTTTTTTTTTTTTTTACACTTACTAAGCTCAACAAACAATAAAAATGTGTTAAGGCATTAATTTTTGTAGTTTTAATCTATATCAGCTAGAGTTAATCTATACAGGTTTGTACTTTAACAAAACAAGTTATAGTTTTTAACAGTAATATATGGCTTTCAAGAACAACCAACTCCTTCTATGATTAACCAGATGAACTTGTTTGTTTTTTCTAAAACAAAGAATAATTAAGTACAGACAGTGAAAATGCTTTTGCATTTCCAGAGGCTGAGAAAGACTCTGGACTCAGTGACTGCTGTCATTCTCCCAGGAGGCACACACAGCTTCTGTTCTGAAGATCAGTCTGTTGTTCAGAGCAGTACCACTCAATAGCACACATGCCTGGCCATGCTTCCACAATAATGCCCATCTCCACAGGTCGGACCCTCACTTACCATTGTCAACCATGTAGTGCAAAATTTGTTCAATCACTGACACCACATAGCTAGAATCTTGTAAAACAGGCAAGTATGTATTCTCAGAAGAAAACACCTCAAGCATTCGCATTGGAAGTGCAACATTCAAACTGTCATCACTACAGCTTTGCAGCAATCTGTAAAAACAAATTCACACACTTACTAGAAAGACAGGGTTGCCAGTTCCCCTGATCCCTCTAGTTCCTGTGATGAACATAGGAGCCACTGCACCACTGCCAGGGTCTTTGAAAACAGGAATGGCCCAAGCAACAATGTTCAAACTTCCTGAACCTTTTACTATCTGTCAACAGTATCCCTTCAGCAGGTAGACATGAAAAATATACAATCTCAGAGGGAGAGACAGCAGAAGACAACCAACTGCAAATAGCAGAGAACAATCATAACCCATGGACTGTTGCAAGAAAAGTTGCATTTTTCATCTGGGTGAGGCTTTCTGGAAAAAGTGCCTGCATCTGCAATGGTGACATCAGGACTGTCTAGGCCTGCAGGTGCCCAGAAGTGCAGACTACAATGTGATCTCTTTGGTCATGCATTATCTTGACGAAAGGTTCCCCTCTTGCTAAGAAAAGGACAACAGGCAAAAGGAGTCTTAATTGTCACACTGATTTCAAAATGGACACCAGCCAGGTGTGGTAGCACAAGCTTTTAATTCTAGCACTCAGGAGGCAGAGGCAGAGGTGGAGATTTTCTGTGAATTTCAGGCCAGTTGGAGCTATATATGGAGAAAGAAAAATTTACCATGTATATGTATGTGTCTATGTGCACATGAGTGGAGGTGCCTGTGAGAAGCCAGAGGAGGGTTATCAGATCCCTTGGAGCTGTAGTTACAGGTGGCTGTATGATGGAAACCGAACTCCAGTCAGCAAGTACTCAACCACAGAGCCGTCTCCCCAGTTCCTCCATGTCTTCTTAAAAGTGACTTGATAGAGGCACGATTATACACTGTTGTGACCCCATATTTAAAAGACATGTACAACTTTGAAAAGAAAGCTGCTCTTGAGCGTCCCAAATCAATCATCCTGCCATGTTCCACTCTACCACTTGTCTCTGTGGCTATGGATAAAGATGCACTTCTTGCTTCTTTATGTGGAAGAAGCTGCACAGTATTCTCAGTATACTTGTCCTGTTCATTGTCTCACTGAGGCTCATCACATAACACCTGCAAACCTCAAACCTTGAACACACTGAACTTCGGTCTCCCATGTGAAAATGTTGTGTCTCAGAGGGAGGCTGCTAGGAGTGTTTAAGGACAAACGCTGGTGTGTACTATGCTTCATCTCTTTTGGGTATTTTCTACGTACAGAACTACTGGGATCCTAAGTGGGTCTAAATTGCACACGAAGCCACAGGTACCCACAGAAACTGTAAGGAGGAGTCCCCAACACACATCCTTGGTAGAAACTGAGTCTGAGTATACATCACCACAACATGGATTTCTACTTCTCTAACTAATATTTACAGACTTTCAAGTGTTTGCTGCTCTAATACAGAAGTTTTGTTTTCAAGGATGAGCTCATATCTATTGCCTATTTTCTCACTGTTTGCCTCTTGACAGTATGGATTAACTGTCTTTTCACCTTTCCAAGACCACATATCATGGTCCTGGAGTTATATCCTATTCTTCCTCCTTAATTCAGCAACTCTTCCTTCTGTGCCATCAAGGGTAACTCCTCAAAAGACCAGATATGACTTTTCCAACTACTCCCTCAATCTGCTCCTCATCCATCTCTCTGTGGATGCTCCTGCCACTTCACCGTCCACTGCTGCATCAGAAAAAGGGCGCTGCTGAGGGAAAAGAGTAACTGAGACAGCTCCAAACAGGCTACTGACAGCAAATGCCTGAGAACAGAGCCATGACTCCTACCAAGCACTAAACAGGCTATATAAAGCAAAGGTTTCATTCAGGAAGAGAAAGCAGATTATTGTCAGCTACAGCATCCAAGTATCCATCCTTTCATTGAAACACTAAGACCTGACCCCATACTCATCTCAGAATCTGGCTTTAACCATATTGAGGCTCAGATGAAAGTATTCATTGTGACCTGTCCCTACTTTCCATCTGTATTAAACAGCTGGTTCTTTCTTCTCTTAGGGTCAGTCTTTTGTTATCTTTCACACAATCCATTCAGTCCTATCAAGGTGGATGTTCTCCTAGTCTCTAAAAGCACTCATTTCAAGTGGCTCTGCTAACAACTCACATGTGTTTTGAACTCTCCTTCACCAAAGCCCCAGGCCTCACTATGCTGTTATGGCTATTCTGTAGCCCCTGCCTTTCAGATTCAGCCCTAACTACACTGTAGTCGTTTCTAGCACATCCTTGAAGCAAACATTGGAGGATGTGTTGGAGAGTGCAGTTCTGGATGCAAATACCAATATAATCTTAGATTCTGTCTGTGATGATAAGGAACCCAAGAATGGACTGAGTGTTTCACCCAGTGCCTACTGCTGAGTGAAAGCAGCTGCTACCCTGGACCTGTTAACCCAGGAACCTGGCCTCTCTACATTTAGGCATCATCACCAATCTGAATAATTTCCACAGACCAGTAATGATATTGGAGTTTCTAGAAGGACCCTTCTTTCTAGAACTGGATGTAGTATCTTAGGAGTCAAGTGCCAAGACTGCACCAGACTGAGCATGGTACACAGACCTATAAACAGCAAAACATCCAAACACATTTTTTAAATATCAGAAAGCCAAGAAAACAAAATAAAGCTGCTTCCCAAACCACTTAAACTCCAAAGACATTTCACATATTTTCTAAGTTTCCGACTATGAACAAACTTACCTGCAACAGAGGCTCATCAACCTCTTAATTTGAAATAAGCATGTCAGTCTCTCTGATCCATCCAATTGCTTGACAAACAGAGAGCTGTGTTTAATTAAGTTCTGATACAGCCATATCTGTAAGAGTAAAATATAAAAATACAATACTTAACCTATAAATATCTGCTTGCTTATTTAGATAATACTAAAAATGTTTTTACATAGTTTCCACACTTAAATCTAATCAAAACTTGATAAGCAATAAGGTCTCTAAGTCAGGATATTCTTAGCAATAACATCAATGTTAATTTGTATTAAAACATATGCACATGGCTGCCACAAATGATTCTGAAAACTCAATACCTAACAAGGACTCTTTTCTATTTTCTCCACTCTATTTTTATAAAACAGACTCGTATTCTGTCTTCATGTCATAAGACCTACTTATACCTCCTGAAAGTAGCAGCTCACTCTGAACTGTAGGGGTTATGAATGTGTCAAATGAGGTTTTCTTTGACTATTATCTTTAGTTTCTCCTTGATATGAACATTTACTAAGTTTTTAAAACACTGAACATAATAGGAAAGTATCTTATATAGCACAATATATAGTCTATCCTAAGCTGGGAGGAAGCAATTCTCTGATACACTGTTAGCTGCCATATGTCAACACATATAGCTTCTTGAGGCATCTGGGCTACTTTGTCAATTTTCATGGGAACCAACATGATACAAACCTTACACACTACCTGACACATGGTTTATCTAAAATTGTGTCTCCTATCAGCAAATAAAAATAAGACATAAAGAACCATACATGAGCCAGGCGTGGTTGTGCACACCTTTAATCCCAGCACTCAGGAGGCAGACGGATCTCTGTGAGTTCAAGGCCAGCCTGGTCTATAAAGTGAGTCCAGGACAGCCAGGGCTACACAGAGAAACCCTGTCTCAAAACAAAAATAAAACCTATACATGGTAAAAAGCTAAAACAAAGTTGTAAGAACTCCAAAAATAAAGTTTTACTTTATTAGCCAGGTATTTGAAATGAATTTAAAAATCTCAGAGCATTAAGAATACTACACCCTCTTCAACACTTTCTGAATCAGTTTCTGTTCTATATTTGACAATCTTTTCTAACAGTTTCTTCATTAGATTTGTATTTATGTGTTGTATACACATGTACATGAGAATCTGCCATGGTGTGTGTACACAGTTTACAGTAACCTGCAGGAGTCAGCTTTCTTCTTTCCACAATGTTGATCCTGGGAATACAACTCAGGTCATGAGGCTTGGACACAAGTACCTTTAAGCTGCTGAGTCATCTTGTCATCCCATGGATTTGACAAGTGACAGATGCACCATTATTATCCAAAAGACTGCACTCATTAAATACATGCTTTGTTTAATCTTTGTTATTACTAAAGGCAGATGAGTATATATTTAAAACTATTTTGCTTTTTTGTTTGTTTCTGTAGTGCTAGCAATATGTGCTGGCTAGTTTTTATATCAACTTGAAACAAGCTGGTCATCTCAAAGGACCCTCAATTGAGAAAACACCTCCATAAGTTCCTGCAGGCAAGCCTATATGGCATTTTTTGTTTTTTGAGATAGGGTTTCTCTGTCTATTTCTGGCTGTCCTGGAACTTGTTCTATAGAGCAGGCTGGCCACAAATTCACAGAGATCCACCTGCCTCTGCCTCCTGAGTACTGAGATTAAAGGCATGTGTTGCCTGGCTTAAACTCACTTTTCTTTCTTAATATTTATTTATTTAATGTGTATGTTCTATCTCTATGTACAGCTGCATGTCAGAAGAAGGCATCAGATCACATTATACATGGTTGTGAGCCACCATGTGGGTGGTGGGAATTGAACTCAGTACTTCTGGAAGAGCAGCCAGTGCTCTTAACTGCTGAGCCATCTCTCCAGCCCCCTAAACTCACTTTTCTTATATGAACTGTGCTCATGACATTTTTCTCTACTCAGGATTTCCCAATCTGCACATTGCTTTATGTTGTGTGCGTAGGGCTGGGGTCAAAGCCTACATTTCACTCCAAGGTTTCACTGCCAACCTTCTGAAGCAGGTCTGTGCATACCTCTTTAGAAACAGATCAAAGAAGAACTCTTATACACCAAGATGCTCTGGAGAGACTCCTAACACCTACATGTCCAGGAATAGGAAGCCCTAAGGCAAGCCCTGTCTGCTGAGAGGGGAACTTAGATGGCCTGCTACTGTGCCTTTTATTCTTCTCCTGGCCTTCAAACAGGAGCCCAGAAGCAAAGTCCAGAATGGTGGGTACATCAACTGCTGTGGTACCTTTCTCTCTTTTAAATTGTTTATTTTATGTGCATGAGCCTTCTGTCTGCACGTGAATCTGTGCACTACATAGGTGCCTGGTGCCCCTGGGACCAGAGTTAGAGACATTTCTGAGCTAACATGTGGGTCTGGGAATTGAATTTAGGTCCTCTAGAAAAGCATCCAGTGCTCTTAACCACTAAGTCATCTCTCCAGCCCTGGTGTTTTCTTGATTAGCTTCAGTTATACAAAGTTCTTTCATGGCCCAGCCTAACTCAAGTTGGGGCTGCAGCCAACCTCTAGATACGTAGTAAAGCAGCCCTTTGCCTTGTACTCGCTCCATGTAGAGGCTCTAACACACAGTTTGCATTGTATATCCTCTTTTAATGCAATTTGAAATTTTCAATTATAGATAAATAAAAACCTAACAATTATATGCAAGTATCATTTCCTGGAGGACATGGAACATAAGGGTTTTTTCTCCCCCCCCCCTCGTTGTTTTGTTTTTTGAGACAATGTCTAATGTAGTCCAGGCTAGCCTCGAACTCCTGATCCTCCTGTTTTCATCACCCAAATGCTGAGATTATAGGTATGAACCATTACACCTACAAGTTCTACTTTTTTTTTTTTTTTTTGGTTTTTCGAGACAGGGTTTCTCTGTGTAGCCCTGGCTGTCCTGGACTCACTTTGTAGACCAGGCTGGCCTCGAACTCACAAAGATCCGCCTGCCTCTGCCTCCCAAGTGCTGGGATTAAAGGCGTGCGCCACCACCGCCTGGCACAAGTTCTACTTTTAAAGAACATAAACACTTCACTGATACAATGTTCCCTACCCCTCATTAACAGTAACAAAAGACTAAGATATTTTAGAGAAATGGGTTACAATGTTTTTAAAGAGACCCTACATAATCAATATTGGGGGTGCACCTCACAGCAGCTAGACAAAGAGAGAGGCTAATGTACAGTAGAAAGTGGGCCACACTGACAGTGTCTGCACACCCTTGTAACATTTAAAGACTCCATAATAAAAAATTCAATTAAAAATGTACATTGAGCCGGGCGGTGGTGGCGCACGCCTTTAATCCCAGCACTTGGGAGGCAGAGGCAGGCGGATCTTTGTGAGTTCGAGGCCCACCTGGTCTACAAAGCGAGTCCAGGACAGCCAGAGATATTCAGAGAAACCCTGTCTTGAAAAAAAACAAAAAAAAAAAAATGTACATTGACTTTTAAAAGTAAAACACATCAACACAGAGGTCACCTGTTACACAGGGCTAAAAAAAAAAAAGGAAAAGCTCACAACTGCTTAGACTTAGGGAAGGGTTATCTGGCTTTCTGATCAGACAATTACCAGTTCCACTCACCCTCCAAACAGGGGATGGGGATGGAAAACAGGTAAACAAAGCTAAATGAAATGGTGTTTATACTCACCAGACGTTTGGAGTCTTCATTCTGTTTGTAAAAGAAAAGAAGTTGCCTTACCAAGAGGGTAAGGTTGGGACCATCAGCAAGACAGAAGGCGCCCCCAGGCTGAGCTGAGTCAGCACAATGGTCAAATGCACTTCTTTGAATGGAGTACTGGAAGCACAGAAAGCCACGTGTCACATACTGCTCCACAGTTCTCATAATACATATAAGCACTGAGTGTTTTATAGCTGTGATGACCAAAAACTGACAAGTACTTACTGGACCATCATTTAAAGAGTAAAAAGCAAGCCAGTAACAGAAACTCCTAACTTGGGATGCTGCAAAGATCCCACATATACTAATAGAACCATTCATTCCTTTCTTCTTTGAAATCACTAGTTGTCTTAACTTAAAATTTCCTGTTCATAAATCTTTAAGGAACACAAATACAACTATTTTTAGGAAAAATACTATTTAACACTAAATTTTATAAAGTAGGCACACAAAATTCATACAAAACAGATACTATCTATACAAAATAATACAATATTTAAAATAAGTTCCTATACAGCCTTCTAATTCCCTCTCAGTTTTTTTTCCCCCTTGAAATAAATTTTTCTTTCCTTTTCGTTTGTTTTGCTGTTTTTGAGACAGGGTCTCTCTACATAGCCCTGGCTGTCCTGGAACTCACTAGGTAGACCAGGCTAGTGTTGAATTCACAGAGATCTGCCTGCCTCTGCATCCCCAATGCTGGGACTAGAGGTGCACCACCACACTCAGTTTCTTTTTCTTAGTTTTGCATTTGTTTGTTTGTTCGTGTATGTGTGTGAGTATGCTTGTGTTATGACATGTTACACAGAGGTTGGAGGCGTTGTTTGTCTCCTACCATGTGAGTTGTGGAGCCTGAACTGAGATTGTCAGGCTTAGTCACAAGAGCCTTTACCTGATGGGTCATCTCTCTTGCCCACCTCTCACTTTTTTTCCCCCCAGAGACAGGGTTTCTCTGTGTATCACTGGCTGTCCTGGAACTCACTCTGTAGAGAAGGCTGGCCTTGAACTCACTGAGATCCACCTGCCTCTGCCTCCTAAGTGCTGAGATTAAAGGCGAGTGACCCATTACAGACAGTTTTGAACAGTCATGTGGGTGCTGGGATTTGAACCCGGGTCCTTTGGAAGAGCAGCTAGTGCTCTTTAATCACTGAGACAACTCTCTTCCAGTCCTGCCATCTCAGTTTTAAGAACAAACTTACTTGTTGTTTTCTGTCTCTATAGCCTCGAATAAAAGACTGGATTATTACTGCATTTTTCAATCTTCGTCTTTCTTCCTGAATAATGGAGGAAGGAAAAAAAGGAGCAATCAGTTAGAATCAATAAAAATGACACCTAGTAAAGTTTTTTTTGAAAATTAGCTATATGATCCATAAACCATAAAATTCATTCTTTTAAGTATACCATTCTCTGAACATATATTTTAATGATTCATTTTTATTATTATTATTATTATTATTATTATTATTATTATTGTCCAGAGGATCTCTTTATGTAGTCCTGGCTGTCCTCGAACTCACAAAGATCCTGCTGCCTTTGCCTCCCAAGTGTGAAATTAAAGGAATGTATCACCATGCCCAGCATTATTATTTTTAATTACACGTCTGCGCCTGTGCGTGGATATGTGCATGTGAGTGCAGGTGCCCTCGGAGGCCAGAAGCAATGGATCTTTTGGAGCTGTGGTTATAAGTTGCCCAACATGCATACTGGGAATTGTACTATGTATTCTTGAACACTGAGCCATCTCTCCAATCTCATCGCTAAACATACCTGTGTGTGTGTGTGTGTGTGTGTGAGTGTGAGTGTGTGTGTGTGTATGTCTCTCTCTCTATATCTATATTTATGTTTAGCATGCAAAGGCAATGAATGTTTCTTTTTGTGCAGAGCTCCAGCATGCTGGGATCACAGATAAGGCAAATTGGCCACTAAACATATTTCTAATGTACTGAGAATTATGTAGCCATTACTACCATCTTTTTCGTTTATTTGTTTGCTTGGTTTGGTTTTTGAGACAGAGTTCCTTTGTATAGCCCCGGGTGTTCCGAAACTCTGTAGGCCAGGCTGGCCTTAAACTCAGAGATCTGTTTGCCTTCTGCCTCCTGAGTGCTGGGATTGAAGGTATGTACCACCACTGCCTAGCATATTACCACCATCTTATTTCAGAGCATTTCATCATTCCCCAAAAGAAACCCCTTACCTATTTTAGCAGTAACTTTTCATTCCTTGCCTAGAACTCCAAGCCATTACTTATACACTTTTTTCAATGGATTTCCCTAGCCTGTGCATCTCATACAATGTAATCACTCAATCTGTAGTCTTCTCTCTGGCCTTTTTCACTTGGCATGGTGTTTTCAATGTTCAATACTCTGTAGTATGTGTCAGCACACCATTCCTTTTTATGGCCAAATAACATTTCATCATATACGTATCTCATGTTTTGTTTATTTGTTCATCAGCTGGTAGGCAATTAATTGCCCTCTTTCCACTGTGGGCTATTATGAACAATCCTGCTATAAATGTAAACACTTATGTCCACCTTTTCTTGAAGGACACAGAATTGCATTTCTTGAGTACAAACCTAGGAATAGAATTAACATTTTCATGACAATGTTTTCTAAGATGGCTGTCACCATTTTACAATTCCACCAAAGATATATGGAAACGCGCACACACACACACACAGAGAGAGACAGAGAGAGAGAGGACATAAGAAGCAAAGAGTGACGAACACACTACAGAACTTCCCTCAAACAGTGGAAAACACCCACAAGTAAACATCTTTCCTGGTAGAGCATTAGAATCTCAAGTGAGAGTGACTTTACCTATACAACTGGAGGGAAGAAATGCTGCTGTGAGGAATGTCCTCACAGATGAACATCCTAGCCAAAATGTCAACAGTGATGAAGCTGTAAATTAGTTTTTGCTAATATTATGTCTCCTTACTAGGAATGTTCTTCCTTCAGCTTCCACACATCTATTAAATGAGGAATGAGTTGTTGAAACAAGCCTCAGGGCGGCAGTGGAGGCAGGCAGATCTAGGAATTCGAGGTCAGCCTGGTATACAAAATGAGTTCCAGGACAGCCAGGGCTACACAGAAATAACAAAACCCAGGCTCGGACTACACATAGAGAAAACTTGCCTCAAAAAGCTAAGTAATAAACAAATACATAAGGAAAATAACAAGACCCAAAACTCTTATCTAGAAAAGCAGACCTTATATGTTATGACTATCAAAGTTTTTTGAAATAACTATCCCCAAAAGATATAACATCAAAGTCAGACACAACTGCAATTCCAGCAATCCAGCAGGCAAGAAAATGCAGTTTGCAACCAGCCTAGGCTAACTAGCTGGAAAAACAAGTCGGGCTGGAGAGATGGTTCGGCAGTTAAGAGCACTGGCTACTCTTCCAAAGGACCCCGGTTCAAATCCCAGCACCCACATGGCAGTTCACAGCTGTCTGCAATTGCCCGGTGTGGTGGCGCACGCCTTTAAACTTTAATCCCCCTGCACTGGAAAGGCAGAGCCAGGTGGATCTCTGTGAGCTCAAGGCTAGCCTGGTCTACAAAGTGAGTCCAGGACAGCCAGGATACAGAGAAACCCTGTCTTGAAAACAAAACAAAACAAACAAACAAGGGATGGAGAGATGACTCAGAGGTTAACAGCACTGGCTGCTCTTCCAGAGGACCCAGGTTCAATTCCAAGCACCCACAAGGCAGTTCACCACTGTTTATAACTCCAGTTACAGGGGATTGGACACCCTCATACAGACACACATACAGACAAAACATCAATGCACATAAAATAATTTTTTTAAAAAAACTATAAAAACAAGCAAATAAAACAACAGGAAAAGAATGTCATTAGTTCCTTTTATCTTTTTTTATAAATAGCTATAAAAGCTTAAAGTTGAGTTTTCACCTTATATGGAAAAATATGAACACTGCACATTACGCCTTTCTAAATCTTCTGTAAACCTTCTTATAAGAAAAAACAGGAGGCTGGAGAGATGGCTCAGCAGTTAAGAGCACTGACTGCTCTTCCAAAGGACCCGGGTTCAAATCCCAGTACCCACATGGTAGTTCACAGCTGCCTGTAATTGCCAGGTGTGGTGCTGCACTCGCCTTTAATCCCAGCACTTGGGAGGCAGAGGCAGGTGGATCTCTGGGAGTTCAAGGCCAGCCTGGTCTACAAAGTGAGTCCAGGACAGTCAAGGATACACAGAGAAACCCTGTCACGGAAAATGCAAAAAAAAAAAAAGAAAGAAAGAAAAGAAAAGTAAAAAAAGGTCAGAGCCGGGCGTAGTGGCGCACGCCTTTAATCCCAGCACTTGGGAGGCAGAGGCAGGCGGATCTTTGCGAGTTCGAGGCCAGCCTGGTCTACAAAGTGAGTCCAGGACAGCCAGGGCTACACAGAGAAACCTTGTCTCGAAAAACCAAAAAAAAAAAAAAAAAAGGTCAGGCTGGAGAGATGGTTCAGCTGTTGAGAACACTGTCTGCTCTTCCAGAAGATCCAGGTTCAATTCCCAGCACCCACTTATCTTTCTCTGTAACTCCAGTTCCAGAGGATCTAGCACCCTCACATAGACATACATGCAGGCAAAATATCAATGCAAAAAAAAAAAAAAAAAAAAAGAAAGGTAACCAAAACCGCACATTCTTCTCTAACCAGATCTCAGCCTTAAGCCCATCTTTTCTTACAGTGGTTCCAGAATGAAAAGCTTACTGGAAAAATTGAACATATCCAAAAGTGTGGCAAAAGATAAACACATATGACATACATACATGTATGTGTAAAGCAAAGCTTTAAAAAAAACTGCAGAAGAGTCTATAAAGAGTAATCTAGAATAATCAAAACCATTACCTCTCTCTTCCGTCTTTCCTCCTGAGTGCGATGTAAAAGAGAAGCCTTTTCTTCCTAAATCCAAAGAGGGACAAGATTAGGATTATAATTTTAAATCTGAAAGCATAATCATAAAAAGATTACAGAATATTCTGTCCCGAAATTGGAGTTCCAGCCATGCATGGTGGCGTACACCTTTAACCCCAGCACTCAGAAGGCAGAGGCAGGCAGATCACTGTGAGTTCAAGGCTAGCCTGGTCTACAAAATGAGTCCAGACAGCCAGAAATACACATAGAAACCCTGTCTCAAAAAAAGAAAGAAAGGATTTCCAAAGATCTACTTAAAGTTAACACTCCCTATTTTTTCTGGCACATGGAGAATCATATATACAAACGAGTAATATAAAATTAGTACATATGTTGACATACAAACACATAATATATAGAATTAAGCTTCTCCAGCAATATGTAATGCTAAAGAAAACAATAGTTTCATCACAGAAAACTTCAAATAAAAGTCTTTACTTACCACATATCCAAAAGCCATACAATCCTTTATTAAAGGATTCCCCATTGTTACTAAAAACTGTTCTTAAACTGGCCTTTTTAAACACTTTAGACAAAGAAAATGTACAAGAGTAGTATCTCTATCAAAAAGTGTCCTTTTTCAAATCGAACTCCCTAATCTGAATATGTCTTCTCCACTTTCCTACACAAGCAGACTATCAACAGGAAACTAATACAGATTCAACATTAACTACACAAGCTTTCTACTAGTAGACTCACCTGCCCCCAAGGTCTACTCAGCATCCCGTATGCACTTAGTTCTCCACCAACACTCATCCAGAACAGTTCCTGTCTTGAGTTTATGTCCTGACCCTGACTACAAGCTTTGGTTTCCAACATCCTCTCATGATTCTAGTAACATTACACAATAATGATAGTTACTGTATTTTAATCCACAGGACCAGGTCTATCTCCATGACTCCATACTTACACAAATAACTGAATAAATATAAGGGAGGAAGGAATCTAGTCTTCACTACAACTAGTCAATAGATAGAACAGTCTTAAGCACCAGGCAGTAACTGCTGCACAGAAGTAAGACCCACTAAACCATGTTCTTTTTTTTTTTTTTTTTTTGGTTTTTCGAGACAGGGTTTCTCTGTGTATCCTTGGCTGTCCTGGACTCACTTTGTAGACCAGGCTGGCCTCGAACTCACAAAGATCCGCCTGCCTCTGCCTCCCAAGTGCTGGGATTAAAGGCGTGCGCCACCACCGCCCGGCTCTAAACCATGTTCTAATATCAGTGGGCCAAAGCTTAAGAATAAGGATTTACCTGGTCACAATCTCCCCATGATATTCACAATTATCAAGGGAAAGGTAACAAATCACAATGAGGAAACCTTGTAGACACCAACCGAGGGATCAAAGAAACATTACAAAAATAAAGCCTCAGGGGCCATCAACTCCAGCTTAGAACACTCCAGAGGATACAACCTGACTATTATGATAGCCTTACCAAAGACAAAGTACATACATACATTTATTTAAAGGAAAGGCCTTACATCTCTATGGTGGAAAATGTACAACACTTGTAATAAATACAATGAACAAAATACATTACCTTTAAAATTATATTTCAAATCAGACAAAGGCCCATACTACTCAAGAGGTATATTCAGGCAGAGACAAGTGGATCTCTGTGAGTTCGAGGCCAGTCTGCTCTACAAAACAAGTCCAGGACAGCCAGAGCTGTTACACAGAGAAATCTTGTCTCGAGAAAAAAAAAAAAGGCTTGGTGGGGGCATCTGGATATAGCTATCTTAGTGTGTTTATAAAATTTATAAGTCCCCAGTTCAAACTCCTACTACCAAAAGTAACTTAAATATTTATTTATTTATTTTTGATTTTTTTGAGACAGCCTTTCCCTCTCTGTAGCCTCAAACTCAGAGATATGCCTGCTTCCACCTCCTGAGTGCTGGTATGAAAGGTACACACACACACCACCAAGCCAGGCAAAATAAAATAATTTTAATTAAATTAAATAAGGGTTGTATGAGGTATCATTCTACCCAACTTCGGTTTGTTTGCTTGTTCTGCTTTTGTTTTGAGACAGCATCTCATTATGGAGTTCATGATAACCTTGAATTCCCAGCAATCCACCTGCCTCTGTAGATTAAAGCTCTCTCTCTCAGTAGGACCCACAGCTCCCTGATTTGGTTAGGCTGGCTCGACAGCAAGTCCTAGGGATCCTCCAGTCTCCGCCTCTTCAGCACTGGGATTGCAAGTTCCTTCACTGCTATCAAGACTTAGGCCATCATTCTTATATGGGAAGTATTTTAACAATTGGCCTGCCACACCCCATCCTAGCTCCCATATAATTTTCCCCCTTGGTTTTTCGAGATGGACGTTTCTCTGTGTAGTCCTTCCTGGTTGTCCTGGAAATCACTCTGTAGACCAGGCTGACCTGGAACTGAAAGATTCTCCTGCCTCTGCCTCCCAAGCGCTGGGATTAAAGGCATGTGCCACTATTCCTCGGCTCAAAATTTTTTTTTTAAAGACTCTACCACCATCATTTGGGGGTAGAAGAAGGATTAGGAATAAAGCTAAAACAAAACAAACAGACAAAACTCCACAGTCCAGAAATCTGGCATCCTCCTGGACAAAGAAGGGCTCCAGCAGCTTCCAGTGTGAAAGAGAAGCAGGTGCCTGCCTTCATAAGCCCGGAGCTGTCATCTGTCTTTAGCCACTAGGCACTTACTACTCTATGCACTGACACTGTTAAATGTTCCTGCACACAGATCAGGGATGCTGCCTATGGAAGAAAACAGGTTTGGTTTTGGACAATTTCCAGTACTAGAGCACACCAGAACGTGTTCTGCCAACACATTCCCTTCTCCTTTCCCGTCACACCATGCTTTGGTCATGAGTCATCAACAGACTGCAAAGGATTTCCTCCAGTTGAAGGGTTAGAAAAGTCTTCATAGTCTTGGTTATTCGTAAAGGAGCCATTGATCCATCCTATCACAGGCTGCCCCTTCCCAGACAACAGACGGACTGTCTACCCTGGACAACACTGGCTCCACAATCTATCCATGGACTGCAACTGTACCATCAAGGAAGAAAGAATCTTGACAGCTATCTTATTTGCTTTGTCAAGAGTCATCACCTAACTTTGGCGGCAGGCTATCCACTTAGCAATTTTGCAGCCATAACTTTTAGAAATCAACAGGATCCAATAGAGATCTTGAAATGGCTACAAGATAAAACCTATGAAGATGGCCTCCCTTGGAATTGGGGTACATAATAGGACAAGTTCATTCTCTCGGCCACTGGTTTAAAAAATTTTTTTTCAAAAAACTTAATCTATTTGTGTTTTTCCTTTGTAGCTAGCAAGTTTATAAAAAAGACTAAAAGATGCTTCCAAAGAGTCAGAAATGTGAGGAAGATACACCAACCATCCTAGTCATAATCAATACCTTTGTTTATATAACCATCTTCACCTCAGACTTTAAAAAGGACTATTTTTCTTTAATATCTAATTGTTATCAGGTTCAGCAGTCAACGGGAATGAAAAACACAGGCTTGACCCTAATTTCAAATATGACTCATAGCAGTAAAAGTACAGTTTCACGATACTGCTGAAAATGAACCTGTCTGCAACAAGGCAGACAGAAATTCTGACCAGAATCCACAATGCAACATGGGCTCTGCAGCTCCATCCTGTGGCTGCCTCACCAAACCACAGCTATTGAATTCTGTATTAAAACCTCAAAATTAATTAATTAATTAATTAAATCTTAATGTGGAGGACAACATTCTCTAAAACAGCTGCAAAGCTTAGAGTTTGTAAATTTGATCACAGAATTCATTTTTTTAAACAAAGCAAACCATCATAACCAAGATTCAAGACAAGTGACAAAATAGGACCAAATATTTGGAACAGCACAAACATGACCTGTTACAGCACTCAGTAATAATATGCAAAGCAACAACCAAAGAGAAGAATCAGCAGAAGTACATGCACCACAGAGAAAATAAATATTTTAAGCACAAGAACTTCAACTTTACTTATTTTAAGAAAAGCAAAAAATGAGACTTTTCTAATACTATAAAAGCTCTGTGTAGGACAAAGAATTAAGATCATTTTTCTCTCCCTCACCTTATAAGACTTGCAAATACCTTAATCCTCCACATCCAGTAAAGCCTCTGGTTACTCAAGGCCCAGTGCTCCATTCTCCAGGATTTGATGGCCTGGAGCTGTACTCCTTTTCTCCTAAGAGCAGTGACGCCTTTTCCCCCTCCTCCACACCAATTCTTCTCAGACTAGCCAACTGAATAAGGTTGTGAGTTGGACTCTAGCCAATTGGAGAAAGACAAAATCGCCACCTTCCGTAGCAAAAAAAAAAAAAAAAAAAAAACAAACACACTTCCTGTCTCGTTGTGTGTTTGCTCTTCCAGAGCACACCCTCTTTGTCATGAGTGAAGTGTCTGTCTGCTTCATCCAGACACTCCAGTTAGAATGGTGGTCTCTCTTTTTTTTTTCTTTTGTGAGTATGAACTTATTTCTAAAATGTGCTTGAGATATATAAAATTAACTAAATGCAATGTGCAGGGCAGAAAGGAAGAACAGGCTTTTTCATGCACTGACTTAACTTCTTCAGAGGTAACTTAGAAACACCTATTCAATCCAAAGCTTTGCACTTAGAAGTTTCATTTCCAGTAATTTAAATCACTAATGACAGTCTCAAGAATATTCCTTTAAGTGTTATTTGAATTGGGGGGTAGGGGAAATACTGCCTGGTATTGGTAGCAGACATCTATAATGTCAACATTTGGAAAGCAGTGACAGGAGGATGACTACAAATCTCAGACAATCTGGGTATACTTACTGCAAGTCTCAGACTAGCCAGCACTTCACAGTGAGACCTGTCTCAAAAACCATAAACAAAAGAACCTAAACCAATCAATTTCCAAACAACTTTGAGGGCCATTTAAACCATCATCAGTGAGAACATTCACTGAAGCCAGTCCCAGAGCCAATCAGAAGAATGCAGTGGATCTGCCTGCCTTGCCCTTCTCCCAAATGGATTATTAGGGGGAAGAGACAGCCATAGAGGCTCAGGGAACTTCAGACTGTTTTAAACAAGGGAGGAATGTGGACACCTACATGATTAAACACACAGAGGACAGCCCTGGGAGGCTGCGGGAAGTCCAGAAGTCAAGTCTGAAAAAGAGAAATAAGAGCTGGGAGGAAGGGGAGGGCAGGGTGAAAAGAAAAGCAGACTATTTCTTTTATTTTCCACTGTTTAAATTATTGCCCATGTAACCTTGTTACTTCTGTGCTTTTTTATTTTGTATTTTTTGGTTTTTTTTTTTTTTTTTGTTTTTTGAGACAGGGTTTCTCTGAATATCTCTGGCTGTCCTGGACTCGCTTTGTAGACCAGGCTGGCCTCGAACTCACAAAGATCCGCCTGCCTCTGCCTCCCAAGTGCTGGGATTAAAGGCGTGCGCCACTACCGCCCGGCTTATTTTTTGGTTTTTTGAGACAGGATTTCTCTGTTTAACAGAGCCCTGGCTGTCCTGGACTCACTTTGTAGACCAGGTTGGCCTCAAACTCACAGAGATCTGCCTGCCTCTGCCTCCCGAATACTGGGATTAATGGCATGTGCCACCAAACCCGGCAGCTTTTTAAAATCGTGTATTGCATTTCATTTACTTATTTATTGGCTTGCTTATTTATTTATTTGTTTGTTTGTTTTTGAGACAAGATTTCTCTGCATAATCCTGACTGTCCTAGAACTCTCTCTGTAGACATGGCTGGCTTCAACTCAGAGATCCGCCTGCCTCTGCCTCCAGATGGTTGGGACTGAAGGCATGTGCCACCACCACTGCCCAACAATTATTATTTACTATTTTTAACTCACAGATACTCTTGCCTCTACCTCCCAAATGCTGCCATTCACCACTATACCTAGCCTTCACTATTCTTCTGACTTTGTTATTAACTTCATTCCAACAGAATCACTTCCCAAAACATGTTCTCTGAATTCCACATGCACACCCTCACACACTTTGAAGACCACACTAGAGACTGGAAATATGTCTAGGATATGTTTTGAGCATGGACGCAAGTGTGCTCTCCTGTGTATGTACATGTGGAGGGCAGGTCAACTTCGGGTATCTTCCTCTACTTTTTTCTTTTGGAGGCAGGGGCTCTCACTGAACTTATCTCTCTGCTTTGATAGACTGAGTAGCCAGCAAGTCCTGTGGATTCACCTGTCCCTTCTCCCCCATCACTTGGGTTAGTTGTACTCCCAAGACACAGCTTCCTAGCCTGTGTATTGATACTCATCAGCAAGAGTAGCTGAGACAGAGTGGCCTTGGCCTCAGTGACCATTAACTTCTGGCACTGTGGGTGGGTTTCCACCAGTGCCACCCTCCCAGTTCCCAGCTTGCTACAACTGAAGGACTTTATGGAGGAAGTAGGTTGAGCTTGCAAGTTTCTGAAGCATCCTCACCAGAGAAGATTCCCCAGTGGAACCCTGAAGCAGCATTTTTGCCCAAATAACTGTCCCCACTTGATGAGGTGCCTGTTTAATGTTTAACATTTACCATAACATATAACAAGTGTTTGTGTGCATAAACTGGGCATATTCAAAAGATAAATCTTGTGTGGACATCCCAATAGCTGAGCACCCCACAGCCTACAGTCCCATGATCTCTGCAAACACGCACCAACCACCATACCCAATTTTTATATAGGTTCTGGGGACCCAAACTCAGATTTTCACACATGTGCAGCAGGTACTTTACTTACTCTCACCTGAGTCATCTCCTTAGCCCTGGAAATATGTTTAAAACAAGGAAGGTTCATGATAGTATGGCTTCCTCATTATCAAGAATTATAGTTTCAGGGACTGAAGAAAAGGTTCAGTGGTTAAGAACACTGGCTACTCTTCCAGGGGATCCTGGCTCAGTTCTCAGCACCCACACAGCATCTCACAATAGTCTATAACCCCAGTTTCAGGTGATCTAACATTCTCTTCTTGGTACTAGGCATACACACAGTAAATCAACAAATGCAGGCAAAACATCCAGTCATGTAAAATGTAAAAATTATATAGCTTCATGCCAGGCATGGTGATTCATGTCTTTAGATCCAGCACTTGGGACACAGAGGCAGGCCTGGTATGTATCAAGTTCCAGTTCACTGAGGGTTACATAGTGAGACTCTTATCTCCAAAAAAAACCAACCAAACAAACAAAAAACTCACTCCAAACAACAACAACAACAAAAAACGCACAACTAAGCCACTGACCAATTCCCAGGGCACTTCTGACAGTTTCATCCTTTATAGTAAACAGTTCCACAACACTAGAGCTTACTAGCATGACTACAGGGAGTAACTTAATTAAGGGTAAAACTACATCATAAGGAAGCCATATTCAGACAGATAGAGCTGAATGTCCCTTTCTCTGCTGTACCACAGGTACAGTGTGCTCACAGCAAGGAGGGTGCACAGCACTGCCACACTGGACTGAGAGCAGAGCCTCAAGAACCATGGCTTAGTGAGTCCTGTTCAATTACCCCCCACTGTTTCCTCTACAGAACACTAACAGCCCTGCTTCACAGAAGAGAACGAAAGAGAACGTTCTGCAGAGGGGACAACTGAGGGCAACGCATGTCTAGTGCAATATGCAAGGAGATAGAAGCAAGCATCCTCCAAAGGAAATGTCCTGAGGCTCCCCCAATGCCAGGCTCTTCTGGCTCTGCAGGCACTAAGCATGCATCAGACGTGGTGGCGCACGCCTTCAATCCCAGCACTTGGGAGGCAGAGGCAGGCAGATCTCTGTGAGTTCAAGGCCAGCCTGGTCTACATAGAGTCCAGGACAGCCAGAACTAACCAGAGAAACCCTGTCTCAACCCCCCACAAAAGAAACAAAGAAAACAAAATATAAATAACCATATGAAAAAAATTGCTCCAACCAGGCATGGAGATGCATTCCTTCATTCCTAGCTCTCAGGAGGCTGAACCAGGTGTCGGATCTTTGCGTTAAGAGGCCAGCCTGATCTACAGAGAGAGTTCCAAGACAGCCAGGGCTACACAGAGAAACTCTTAAAACAAAGAACAAAACAAACAAACAACAAACTGCTTACTATCAGTCATTAGCCAAATAAGAAATACAAAATAAGGGGGATTTGAAAAGATGTTTCATTGTTTAAGAGTACTGGATGCTCTTACAAAGTACCTGAGTTTGATTCCCAGAACCCACCTGGCAGCTCACAAAGGTATCTGATACTATCTTCTGGCCTCCATATACAGCAAGCATATACATAATAAAAATAAAGAAATAAAATTTTAAAAAATTCAAACTCTTCAGTTACAAAACTATCATCAAAAGACTAAATAAATGGTAATGAGAAGACAGAAAAAAAGTCTTTTATACACTGTTGGTGAGTATGTAAACCAGTATGGCCATTTATATACATCAGTACAGAGGGTTCCTCAAAAATTATATATACATTTACCACATACACACTACTACATACCCCACTTTGCAAAAAGAAATGAAATCCACATGTTAAAAATGTCTGCAAGTCCTCTTATTACACCATTACTCACAAGGGCCAGGAAAATCAATCTAGGTGCCTATCCCAGATGAACAGATAAAGAAAATGTGGTACATATACAAAAGGAGTATTTTTCAATCAAAAAGAATGAAATCGTATCTGTAACAAAAATGGGTGGAACCGGAAGACATGTTAAATGAAATAAGACAAACACAGAAAGACAAATATGGATAAGTTCTCTCACACATATGAATGCTTAAAAAAAGTCTGGGCCAGATGTTGGTGCCCCACCTTGAGTGCCATTTGTAGAATTATTTATTATATTAAGGCTCATGCCTTTAATCTCAGCACTCAGGAGGCAGAGGCAAGTGGATCTCTGTGAGTTCCAGGCCAGCTTAGTCTACAAAGAGAGTTCCAGGACAACCAGGGATGTTACACAAAGAAACTGTCTTGAAAAATCAAAAAGTCTAGGGTAGAGGCTAGAGAGGTAGTTCAGCAATTATGAGCACTTAATGCTCTTGTAGAGGTCCTGGGTTCCATTCCTAGCACCCACATAGAGGCTCATAACCATCTTTAACATCAGTTGTGGGGAGGGGAGGTCTGATGCCTCTTCTGACTTCCACAGACTCCTACAGGCTTATAGTACACATATATACACTCAGGTGAACACACAGAGATATAAAGTAAATAATTAAATTAAGGTATATTTATGTGTATGGGTGTTTTGCTTCGATGAATACTTAGTGCCCACAGAAGGTGTCAAAATATGGATGGTAGTGAACTGCCAGGTGGATGCTGGGAATCAAACCTTGGTCTGAGATATTTCTCCAACCCAATGAATAAGTATATCAATTTAAAAAAGTCAATCTGAATGTAGAACAGTAATTATAATTAGTACAGGTTGTGAAGGAGTGGGGACAGTAAGGACAGCGGGAGACTGAACAATAAACCAGGTAAAAGAACAAGTCCTAGTGCACCAAAACATAGTGAGTGATGACAAAATTTAACTTCTTGCAGACGTCATGAGGAGAAGGGCTCACAGGCTCCAAATATAAGGAAATGAATGATGAGAAGGTCCAGGTGCTAAGAGAGCTTAATCTCAAACCTCACAACCTCAGTTTCATCCCTGAAATCCACATGGCAGAAGAACAGAACTGACTCCCAGAAATTGCCCTTGACCTTCCAATCATGTGTCATTTCACAAAAAAAAGTGTGAAAATTTTGTTTTTAAAAATAAATGGCCAGGTAGTGCACACCTTTAAACCAAGCACGTGGGAAGCAGAGGCAGGTGGATCTCTTGAGTTCAAGGCCAGCCTGGTCTACAAAATGAGTTCTAGGACAGCAACAGCCAGAGTTCTTACACAGAAAAACTCTATTTTGGAAAAAAAATATATATATATATGTGTATGTATGTATGTATACAGCTGGGGAGAAGGCTCAGTGGTTAGGAGCACTGGCTGCTCTTCCAAAGGGGCCCGGTTCAAATCCCAGCACCCATGTGGCAGTTCACAGCTGTCTGTAACTGCTGGGGATGGTGGCACACACCTTTAATCCCAGCACTCAGGAGGCAGAGGCAGGTGGATCTCTGTGAGTTCAAAGCTAGCCTAGTCTACAAAGTGAGTCCAGAACAGCCAAAGATACACAGAGAAACCTTGTCTGGAAAAACAAGAACAAAAAAATAGAAGAAATGAGGAAGAGGTTTGGGGACACAATACAATATTAGTGCACTTGCCTAGCTGATGGGGTGATGTTATGCAACATGTATGAGACCCTGATTCCCCAAAATCTTTTAAAAAACCAAAAAACAAACCAACCAACCAAAATAAATTAAAGAACTAAGGAAGCCGCGCCGTGGTGGCGCACGCCTTTAATCCCAGCACTTGGGAGGCAGAGGCAGGCAGATCACTGTGAGTTCGAGGCCAGCCTGGTCTACAAAGCAAGTCCAGGACAACCAGAGCTGTTATACAGAGAAACACTGTCTCGAAAAACAAAAAACAAAAACAAACAAACAAAAAAAAAACTAAGGAAATATGTGGCAATGCTCAGTGTAGTAAATACATGTGCTAAAATGGGATCATGCTCCATAAATATGTACAAGAGTTACGTTTATATTCTTGAAACTTAAAATGGGTAAAAGACTTTAAAATACAAGCCCATTAACAGTACAAAAGACAAAAAATGTGGGTAATATTAGCTTTGCTGAGGAAATTTTAGATACAATATCAGAAACATAAACAATGAAAACAAAGATAAATTGGACTTCATAAAGAGTAAAATCTTCCGCTCTAGGAAAGACATTGTTAAAAGAATGAAAGAAAAGCTGAGACTGTGAAAAAATATTTACAAAAGACACAACTGAATGAAAGCAGACACACAAAATGGAAACAAGGAACTTCATTAACAGTAAGAAATCAAACAACTCAGACATCTCATCAAAAACATAAAAGATGGCAACCAGGTGTGGTGGTACACACTTAGCCCACTGACAATCCTAGCACTTGCTTGTAATTCCAGCATAAAAGAATCAAGAATTCAAGGCTAGCCTGGGTTATAACTACTTTTAAAAAACCAGGGGCTGGAGATATGGCTCAGTAGAACAGTTTACTATGCAGAAGGCTCTGGGTTCAGTCCCAACACTGCAAAAAAATATTAAGAATAAAAAGGGTACTATTGGGGCATGGTGGAGCATGATTTTAATCCCAGCACTCAGGAGGCAGAGTTTGAGGCCAGGCTGGTCTACAGAGTTCGAGGACAGCCAGTACTGTTAAACAGAGAAATCCTGTCTTGAAAGACCAAAAAAATAAAAAGATACTCATTGGCATTTATCTAAATTCAAAACTTAGACACATACACAAATGTTTATAGTGGCTTTATTCACAACTGCACCGAATTTGGAAGCAATCATGGGTCCTTTCAATAAGACAAACTGGCACATGCCAAGAAATATTACATGGGAAAAGTGTTATCAAGCCACAAAAGACAAGAAGACTGCTAAGTGCAAGAATTGAATTTGCAGGGCCAGGTGTGGTGGCTCACATGAGAAGTTTAAAGCAGAATTGCTGCAAGTTTTAGGCCAGCCTGGACTACATAGGGGGAAAAAAGACAATATGCAAAGAAAATGTTTAACATCAATAACAGAAACCAACAACAACAACAAAAAAAACAACTGTAGTAAACAGCAAGAAGGGATATTTGAGAACTTTATGTTCTTATCCATTTTTTCTATAAACCTTACCACTCTTTTTTTT
Organism: Lophiomys imhausi; assembly: GCA_907164525.1. NCBI lineage: Eukaryota > Metazoa > Chordata > Mammalia > Rodentia > Muridae > Lophiomys > Lophiomys imhausi. The sequence goes on along the minus strand of CAJQZJ010016246.1, from coordinate 2,855,953 downwards.
TTTTTTTTTAAGGTTTTTTGAGACAGGGTTTCTCTGTGTAACAGCCCTCGCTGTCCTGGAAGTCACTCTGTAGCCCAGGCAGGCCTTGAACTCACAGAGATCCACTTGCCTCCCCATTGCTGTGATTAAATGTGTGAGCTACCACATTCAGCAAACCACTGTTAATTGCATACTATTAATACAAAATAAAATGCAGGCTGGTGGGGAATGGCTCAGTGGATAAAGGTACTTGAAGCCAAACTTGACACCCTGAGTTTAATCCCTGGAACCCACATAATGAAAGGAAAGAGGTTCACAGGAGTGTTGTGGCACTCACATGCCCATATAAATACACATAAACATAAAATAAATATAATTTAAAAATTAAAATAAAATACCTATCAAGGCATGAAAAGATATGGAAGAACCTTAAAATGCATATAAAAGTGCATTTTAACCTTAAATGCATATAAAAGAAGTCATTCTGAAAGCCTTTGCTTTGATTCCAACAATGACATTCTGGAAAAAGCAATACTATGCAGACAGGAAAAGAACAGCAGTTGCCAGGGGTAAGGAGAGGGAGTGGACTGGCTAGGCCAAGAACAATGGGGTTGGAAGGCAACGGGGACTATTATGTATGATGCTGGGTTGGGGTTAGGTCCATAGCACTCATTTGTCAGAATCATAAGATGCACAGTGAAGAGCACTATGGACTTCAGCTGACAATTCTACAGGGGAGCAAATTCATCAACACATGCAACTCTACAACCTGCTCCACTGTCTGTAACCTAAAGCTGCTTTGGAGGATAAAGCAACAAACAAGCATTGAAAAGATTATAATCCAACTACCACTGTAAGATTAAGTAGCTATGGGAACTTGCAAAGGTAATGTAAAAATCATTCCTCCTACCTACAATTTTTCTATATCCACATCCATCCTCACTTGCAATCTGAAAATAGTTCCCAACTGTATACACTTGGTTCTTCCCTATATTATTATATGCAACCTCCCCTCACCTTGCTTTGTCCTATTCTGTAAAAGTTGGTCAAGTTGCCATATCACCCAAACCTTTCTTAGACTTCACATTCTTTCTCCCTGTCATCCATCCAATCTTCTGGTCCTTTACAGCGTCACTGTACCCCTCCCTCCATTCCTCACCAAACTGCAGTCTAAACTTCAGCTCCTGTTACCTTGAGGAGCACACTCTCCAGTGTGGGGGTAATGTTTTGTACTCTGTGTAAAGGTTATCTCTGTATATTCAATTGCTGATTGCTAACTGGCAGAGAGCCGAGCACGGTCCAGATTTTGGTATTGTTATTCTTATGGCTCATCACCTGCTTCATATTTTGTAAACACTCTTCTTCCCTAACCTTTTGATTGACTTAATAAAAATCTGATGGCCAATAGCTAGACAGGAGAGGAAAGGCGAGACATCCAAGCTGAGAGAGGGTCCTCTGGGAGAAGAATCAGACATGACATGGGAAGGAACAGGTGCCAGGACAGAGTGAGAGACAGCTAACAGGCCATGTGGTGGGAGGGGTTTGTAGGGGGTTAGATAAATTAGATTTAGAAAATATATAGGGGTTTCTAATACTGTCTCTTAATTCAGGGCATGAAGAGCATTATCAGCATGTGGACTAAAAA
>CAJQZJ010016246.1:2833624-2849329 GCA_907164525.1 Lophiomys imhausi | reverse complement strand
ATATTCACTAAATCTAACTTATATTAATCTATCAGCCCCTTCAACTGACTTTATTAAACTGGCCACAATTTCATGGTGAAAATAAACTGGCCTTACGAACTGGCAAAATAAGGCCCAATGGACTTTAAGCTTAAAAGATACTACCTGATGGGACTGCCGTAAACCAAGCCATCTTGCACGAACCTACACTAAGAATATTAATATCCTTTTAAGAAACTTAAAATAGTGTTAAGTGTTTTTATATAGGTATTAGGGTGTTTTTAGGTATTAAGGTATTCTTAGATAGATGATACATTTTAGATTTTGGGTTTTAGGTTATGGGATTTAGGTATTTTATAGTTGCTTGGAACTAGACTGGCAGGCTAGCAAGTCCCAAGGATCCTCCTTACTCTTCCTCCCCAAAATTGAGATTACAAATGCATCTCACTTATGTCCTCATGCTTATGTAGCAAGGAGTATTCTTGCAACTTGCTGTGGATGTGTATAACTGACTCAAAATAACATTTTAAATGCAGCCTAAAATAATAACAAATATTCTTCATGACAGGATGAGGGAGGGCAGGTCCTGTTAGTTCTCAAGGCAGGAAGCCCATCTCCTGTCATCTGCATCTTGGAGCTCCAGGTTCATGGGTACTTGGGGACCTGTATCAGTTCCCAGCCTCTGGCCCGGGCTGAATCAGGCCACCTGATCCTCTGGTTCTCTGCATTACAAATGCCAGGGAAGACCTTTACCAGTATCCATGTCAGGTGGTGCCTCCTCTAGTTACTCCATATTGTGTGAAAGTGTTTTGGTTTTGGTTTTGGATGTGCCTTGCTTTTTTACAAGCAGCTTTTGACTCCAGATTGAGGGTGGAGGTTAAATACACAAATACTACCTTCTGTTCGACACCTCCCATGCAGTACAGTCTGAAAAAGTACTTCCATGGGTACTTGATCATATCCCACTGCTTCCTGTATCTGCCTTCTGGTTTCTTTCTCTGGCTGACCTGTCTGTCTCCTTCCTGTCAGGACTCTATAATGACTTGGGGTTTCTGAAGATAGTTCAGCGACATCCCCCTTCCACAATTCTCAATTCTAGGCATCAGAGTGTAGATAGACCTCTTTACAGGGCCTTTATTGTGTGTAAAGTATTTTCTCTATAGGAGTCTCCTGTTTTAAGTGAGATTATATTCCTTCCTTTCCCCCCAAAATTTTTTTAAGGTTGTTTTGAGATATGATTTCTCTGTGTAACAGCTCTGGCTGTCCTGGAACTCACTCTGTAGACCAGGCTGGCTTTGAACTCACAGAGATCCTGCCTGCCTCTGCCTCCCGAGTGCTGAAATTAAAGGTGTGCATCACCATGCTGGTTCCCAAAACTTTTTTAAATCAAAATATACCATAGGTTGGAGTGGAGAGATGGCTCAGTAATTACTGCACTGGCTGCTCTTCCAGAGGATCTAGCTTTGATATATACCACAGATATCCTTTGACAAAGTACCTAGAAATTTACTGTACTAATTGTAATTTCTTCTTTGAATCCTATCCTATCCCTATGGCTCCATCATAACTTATCAAGGCCTGATTGCTGGATATGTATGTTGGTGTCTTTTTTTTTTTTTTTTTTTGGTTTTTCGAGACAGGGTTTCTCTGTTTAACAGCTCTGGCTGTCCTGGAATTGCTTTGTAGACCAGGCTGGCCTTGAACTCGCAAAGATCCACCTGCCTCTGCCTCCCAAGTGCTGGGATTAAAGGCGTGCGCCACCACCGCCCGGCTTGTTGGTGTCTTTTTATTGCCACTCCTACAAGAACATTCCTGCACATGAGTATGAATTGTGTCTGTGGGAGAGACACACTGACATGGCTCAAATGGAACTTGACCGAGTCTCAGCATCATTGTCAGGAAGTGCAATCAGAGCCTCAGGGGACATCACCCCACTACCCTCGTAAGGATGGCTGATACCAAAGAGACAAGGTACTGATCAGAGTGTGAGGAGAAGAAACCTAATGCACTGTTGGGGGACATAGAAGACACAAACTCACAAATAAGCACAAATAGGGAAACCAGGAATGTTAATCTCACAGGCTTGTCTTTTCAGTGGAAGGGATGAGTATACTCATTTTCCACCCAGAAGACTAGGAATGGATGTTGTTAATAGCTTGGTGATCTGTGCTATTTGTAGGGCAGGTCCACACCTGAATCCCCCAGTGTTGCTGGCACCCAGGCCCATGCCCAGGACTCTTGGGGGTAGGGATGAGCTGGTGTGGAATTTTTGCCAGCTATAGTCTTTCGAAGTTAGGCAGTGATAAACAGCTGAGCAGCAGTCAGAAGCAAGGCCAAGCAAAAAGACTGCACACTTCAGTTTTCTGAGCTCTCCTTTATATTGCTGTCTCTTAATTATGCATCAGGATGTTTTCTCATTGGTCAGCCTGATGCCCTCCTCCCTAGGTATACCTGTTAACCAGTACCATGTGCACTGCCAGGTGTTTCCCCCAGTTTCAAGATTTGAGGCTGACTTCACATGTCCCTTTTAAGAGTCTGCATTTCAGAAGCCCTTACATATTCACTACAGTTCACTGAGGCTTATGGTTGTAAATCTAGGTATCAGCTGTCTCCAACAGCCCTGGCTGAGGCTGGGCCTTTGTACACTTGTCTTGAGGTGTCTGTGGAGTGTTCAAGATGGTTGGTCTTGAGTTAGCTCTCTCCTTCCAGAGCTGGAACTCAGACGGTCAGGCTTGCCTTAACCAGCTGATCCATTTTACTATCCCACCTCCTAAGTCTTAAGAAGCTACCCCCCAGAGCGGAATGCTTCAATTTAGAAGTTTCAGAGCCTTAAAGAACCTCCCTCCATGGTGCAATGTTTCAACTCTGAGGAAATTGCTACATAACCATTCAAGTTGTGCCCAACCACCTGTCCACTAGAACTGTCAGAATCACATAATGAGATCAGCCGTAGTGGTGGTTTGAATGAAAATGGCCTCAAGTTTGAATGTTTGGCTCCAAGTATGTGGAACTGTTTGGGAAGGATGGGGAAATTTGGCCTTGTTAGAAGAGCTGTGTCAAAGGGAAATAGCTTTGAGATTTCAAAAGACCCATGTCATTCACCATGGCCTTTCTGCCTCCTACTTGTAAATCTAAATGTGAGCTCTAGGCTGCTGCTCCAGCCACCTGCTTCCATGCCTTCATCTAACCCTCATAAATCTCACCTTCTAGAACCTTAAGCACAATTCAACTCTCTTTTGTAAGTTTCCTTGGTCATAGTGTTTTGATCACAGCAATAGAAAGTAACTAATATAGAAGTTGATTCCCAGCCGGGCAGTGGTGGCGCACGCCTTTAATCCCAGCACTTGGGAGGCAGAGGCAGGCGGATCTTTGTGAGTTCGAGGCCAACCTGGTCTACAAAGCGAGTCCAGGACAGCCAGAGATATTCAGAGAAACCCTGTCTCGAAAAAAACAAAAAAAAAAAAAAAAGAAGTTGATTCCCAAAGCAGATGAGCTTAATGAGCCATCTCAGTAGAAACTTAGAAGACAGAAGTACTGAGAGTCAGGTAAAGGCTTCAGAGAGAAACAGGGACCTTTTTAGAGACAAGGTTTCTCTGTGTTGTCCTGGACTTGCTCTGTAGACCAGGCTGGCCTCGAACTCACAGAGATCTGCCTGCTTCCGCCTCCTGAGTGCTGGGATTAAAGGTGTGTGCCACCATACCAGGCAGAAGCAAGGACTTTGAAACAACAGGCTAGAGGGCATTCCTGTGATATTTTGGTAAATGATCTGGCTCCCTTCTTGCCCTGTCCTAAAAATTTCCCAGAGGCTAAATAGAAAAGTAATAGACTAGTCTCTTTAGTGGAGAAGAAGGTTTCAACACAGCTAGTATTCACTCTGTTCCATGGTTGTTAGTAATCACTCATGTGCAGGTCTGCAGGAAAAGAGCAACTGAGGCAGAGAGAGAGAGAGAGAGAGAGAGACAGAGAGAGAGAGAGAGAGAGAGACAGAGAGAGACAGAGAGAGACAATGGTTAACAGCACTGATCCCAGGACTCATGGTGAAGCTCACCACTATCTGTAGCTCCAGTTCCAGGGAATTCAATGCCCTCTTCGGGCCTCTGTGGGTGCTGCATGCATGTGGTACACAGACATATATAAGCAAAACATACACGCATACACATAAAATAAAAATAAAATAAAAAAATTTTAAAGGAAATACAAAATGTACAGTTTCAAGAGCAAAAGAAAGTGAATGTTGAAGCCAAAGCACCCACAGCCAAACATTAGGCAGATCTCAGGGAGACTTGTGGAAGAATTAGGAGAATGATAGAGGGACTCAGAGGGGATAAGAACTTCACAAGAAGACCAACAGAGTCAGCTAACCTAGGCCCATGGGGGCTCACAGAGACTAAACCACCAACCAAACAGCATGCATGGACTGGACCTAGGCCCCCTACACATATGTAGCTAGCTAATGGGCAGCTTGGTCTTCATATGGGTCCCCTAACAATTGGAGCAGGGGCTGTCTCTGACATGGATTCCATTGCCTGCTTTTGGATCACTTTCCCCAAACTGGGTTGCCTTGTTTGGCCTCAGTGGAAGAGGATATGTTTAGTCCTGATGACTTGATGTGCCAGGGTGGGTTGGTGGTGGGGTACAGGGGAGAGAGGGAGCTCTCCTTCTCTGAGGAAAGGGGAGGGGGGAATGGAGGAAGAGAAAGGAAGGGTGGGATTGGGAGGAGAGCAGGGAGGGAGCCGCAATCAGGATGTAAAGTGAATAAATAAATTAATGAGGAAATAAATAAATAAGGAAATACAAAATGTACAGTTTGAAGAACAAAAGAGTACCAGGAAATTGAATGTTTGAGCCAAAGGCTGTGCTGGAAGAGATGCTGAGATTGAGGTGAAGGCTGGTCTGCTTTGGAATAAAGGGGAAGTCATCCTCAGGGCAAGACCACACCCAACTAAGCTTCCAAACTACGAAATGGAAAGGTCTAGGGAATTTTGTGTTCCTAAAAAACAAAACCAACATCAACAACAAAGCTCCAAAAAAACAAAGCTACAAATGTGATTCACGGATGCCAGATTTCACCCAAGCTGGTGGTTGAACTTGGCAATACTGTCTTTGTAGTTCTGGCTTTAGAATCATGAAAGATACATAAGTAAAGAGGTTGTGGACTATTCCTCAGTGGCCCACAACTGCTGAAGTCAGACAATGTGTGACGGGGCAGTCCCTTACACAAAGGCCCCTGGAGAGCAGGAAGCCCTGAGATGCCATTGTGTGAAGTGGATTGTACTGGAGTTGTCAAGATGTTCATAGCTGTGGGATATCTGCCAAGGAGAATTGCAGACAAATAGTGGAACTAACCCAAGAGAGAGAAGTGTGTTACAATCAGCAAACCTGGAAGGGAAGAGTCATGTAATCTCTTTGACATCAGATATAGGGCTTCAGATCAGGGACCTGATTGATCTCCAGGTTCTCCCAGCATGCCTCAGTCTCTACCTGATCCATGACATTCAAGCACACTCTGCCCTCTATGATGAACTCCCCTCCCCCAGAAGCCCTTTCCTATATAATCCAGACATTTCAGGTGCGCTCTCTCTCTCTCCCTCTCCCTGTTTCTCCCTTACTCTCCCTCTCTTCCCCTCTCTGTCTCTCTCTGTCTCTCTCTCTTTCTGCATGTACAAGCTCTCTCTCCCTCTTGTATCCAATAAAACAGCCTTTATATATTTTAATTTGGACTGTATTGTATCGTTTTGTTGGTGGAGATTGCACTAATTAACAGAGTAAAACAGTTGTTTTAAAAACAGTTTATGAGCCGGGCGGTGGTGGCGCACGCCTTTAATCCCAGCACTTGGGAGGCAGAGGCAGGTGGATCTTTGTGAGTTCGAGGCCAGCCTGGTCTACAAAGTGAGTCCAGGACAGCCAAGGAAACACAGAGAAACCCTGTCTCGAAAAACCAAAAAAAAAAAAAAAAACAGTTTATGGGTAGAGAAGCCTCCAGGAGAAGAAGAGGAAGAAGCTAAGAGCAGGAAGGAGGATACATGCCATGGGTTAGAAAAAGGAACATCATCCCACGTGGCCAGGAACATTGGCAGAGTGTGGAGAATAACACAGGGGACATATGTATATATGGGGTCATATTTGGGGAATAGAACTATGAGCTAGCTTAGATGGGCCAAGATTGCACTATCCAGTCCAAGGCTTGTTAAAATCCATCAGGTCTCTGTGGCTCATTTATAATGGTGGGTTAAGTATTAACACTGCCGATCAACTAACGATAATCTAAATACTGGTTAATAATTTAATTACCCATTTTTTACACTACCCTGATGGGATTTAATCTTGTTTTGGTCTAGTATTTCCCTCATTATGCTCACATTCCTCTCACTTTTCTTTCTCTCTCTCTCTCTCTTTTTTTTTTTTTTGGTTTTTCGAGACAGGGTTTCTCTGAATATCTCTGGCTGTCCTGGACTTGCTTTGTAGACCAGGCTGGCCTCGAACTCACAAAGATCCGCCTGCCTCTGCCTCCCAAGTGCTGGGATTAAAGGCGTGCGCCACCACCGCCCGGCTTCTCTTTTTTTTTTTTTTTTTTTTTTGAGACAAGGTTTCTCCATGGCTATCCTGGACTCACTTTGTAGACCATGCTAGCCTTGAACTCACAGAGATCTGCCTGCCTCTGCCTCCCAAGTGCTGGGATTAAAGGTGTGTGCCACCATGCCCAGCATTCCTCCCTTTTGGAATATAGTCTGTGTCATTTTATGTTGGAAGCATATAATTTGCTTTTTTATTTTACTGAGGATTACAGTTAGGAAGAGATATTGGAGTTTTAAACAATGTTGAGACTGAAAGACTATAGGAACTTTTGAAATTGGACTAAATGGCATTTGGCATTATGATATGGCCATAAGCCCATGGAATAGAATGTGGGGGTTTGAATAAGAATGGGGCTCCAATAAGCTCATATACTTAAATGTTTGCTCTCCAGTTGATATGTACTCTTTGGGAAGGATTAGAATGGCCATCATGGTAAAGAAGAATGGCAGTAGGCAGGCATGGGTGAGCTGAGAGCTCATAAATTGCAACCAGGAAGCAAAAGGAGACAGGTCTAATTGAGAATGTTTCATGGCTTTTGAAACCTCAAAGTCAGCCCCCAGGGACATACTTCTTCCAACAAGGCCACACCTCCTAAGCTTAAGCAAACAGCACCACTAACTGGGAACCAATGCTTGGGAATATGGGGGACACCTCATTGAAACCACACATCTACTGATACTATTTTTATGCATTGTCTTCAACATCAATTTAATCAATTAATGAGACTAGCCAATTAAGATTGTGTTTGGTGGCCATTCCATGTGTGGGAACAGATGACCAGAGCACAAGTGCCCCATACTGCCTCGCCAGCTTTGGACTGCAGGACCATCAAGGAGCAAGCACTGCATTAAACCTCGGGAAAATGCCTACAGGCATCCACTCAAATCACCTAGAGGTTATTAGGTACTGGATTACATAAACAAAGCAGGGAATCAAAGGCACTCCAGGAACTCCGGGGTCCCCCTAGGGTCCACTAATGCTATACAGACTTTCACTTGCTTCTCTCTAACAGCAAACCTAGTAGGCAAATAGGATTGCCACATTTTACAAATAAAGAATCAAAACTCAGAAAAAGAGATAAGCAAGGGGCTTCCTAACTGGGAGTCACAGCACTCAGGACTGGAACCAGTTCCTCTGCAGCTCCAGAGCCTGACATGTCCCTCAAGCTACATCTCTGTGAACCCATCAGAAACCTGAGTTCAATTTCTAGCAATGGAGATGAGGCTTTGCCTCAAAGATGCACGTAAAGCTTTTTTTTTTTTGTTTACTCTGGGGGGGGAATGCTATAAAATACACTGATTATCTTTAGACAATATTGAAAGTAACACTCCACTTAAGTACTTTCTGATAGTTAAACATCGGGTGGCAGAGTCTGCCAAAGAATGAGGACATTTTATTTAAAATTACACTGGCGTAAGACCATCAACGTATCCTTAACATTTTCATTAAATTGATATACAGAAGAGTTAGGGCAGTAAATCTCTTCTGATACAAGAAATTCGTGTAAGAGCCAAGGCCAGAGGCAGCGGGGAGGGGCTAAAATAGTCACTAGCTGCTGAAATCTAGAAATATCCAAGACTTTGGGGAAAGTGTTTTGTGTGTGTCCAGGCCATGTGGTGGTTTGATGGTTACTGGGCAAGGTCTCAGTGGCTCATGCCTCCTGAGGCCCTGGTTGTGCATATGTGAGGTAGACAGAGCCAGGCACGACACCCTTGTTCACAGAGGGAACACACAGATCCTGTAACCTGCATGACCTTGATCAAGCACTTTTGAATCTGTGCTTCTTCTGCTCCTAAGATACAGGCTCCCAAACTGAATCCCCACTTCAGGAAAGCATAGGGCTCATCCCTGGAGTGTTAGAGAATCTTTTTCAAGATTCTGATTCAAGGACGAGTAGGCTAGAGTCTGCACAGACAATGACCACTGGTAAAAAGGGTGTTATTTACTGTTCCAAGAGGCCATGACTGCACAGGGCAGTAAGACAATGGACTGGGTGTCAGGAAGCAGAAGGAGTGGCCAAGCTGCTTCTCATTGTGGTTTCTTAGGAAAGAATGTGACCTGCTGGCCAGTTCTGGAGTTCTGAACTACCCTGATGCAGTAGTGGCCCTGAGAGTGAGACCCCATGGGAGATTCTGGCCCAGTGATGGTGAGTAGTAACAACAGTCTATGAAGGGGCTAAGTCTGAGAGATGCTGGGACACTCAGCATCATCTCAGGCCACTGGCCAGAGCATTAGACTCAGAAAAATAAAAAAGGACTGAGATTAATACAGCATTAAAGACTTAGGGATTGTCTTAGTTAGGGTTCCTATTGCTGTGATAAAACACTATGACCAAAAACAGGTTGAAGAGGAAAGGATTTATTTGATTTACACTTCCAGATCTAGTCCATCATTGAAGAAAGTCAGGGCAGGAACTCAAACAGGGCAGGAACTGAAGCAGAGGCCATGGAAGGGTGCTGCTTATTGGCTTCCTCATGACCTGTTCAGCCTGCTTTCTTTTTTTCTTTTCTTTTTTTACTAATTTAGTCTTATTTCATGTGTATTGGTGTTTTGCCCAAATGTACGTCTGTATGAGGGTGTAGGGTCCCTTAGAACTGGAGTTACAGACAGCCATGTGGGTGATCTGTATGTGGGTGCTGAGAATTTAACCCAGGTTCTCGGGAAGAGCAGCCAGTGCTCTTAACCACTGAGCCATCTCTTCAGCCCCCAGCCTGCTTTCCTATATAACCCAGGACCACGAGCCCAGCAATGGCACCACTCACAATGAGCTGACCCCTCCCCCATCAATCACTAATTAAGGAAATGCCTGACAGGGTTGTGTGTTTACAACCCTATCTTCTGGAGGCAATTTTCCCAATTGAAGTTCCCTCCCCTCAGATGACTGTAGGTTGTGTCAAGTTGACATAGAAGTATCCAATACAGGGGTCAAGCCTCAGCCACCAGCTGTGAGTGCATCAGGTGTTCTTGGGACCTGCCTTTCAAGAGTTACCTAAGATGATAACCTGTTCCTAGCTTGTTAAAGAGCCCAGTTTAATGATTGACAGTTTATAGGTATGGTTAAATCTTAGCTACATGAATTTGGTGGGCATTATAAAAATATGTCCAAAGATTCTCTGACACTCCCAGGGATGAGCCCAATGCTTTCCTGAAGTGGGGATTCAGTTTAGGAGCCTGTATCTTAGGAGCAGAAGAAGCACAGATTCAAAAGTACTTGATCAAGGTCATGCAGGTTACAGGATCTGTGTGTTCCCTCTCTGGGTTGCTTGCTCTGGAGTATGTGCAGCATCAGGTCATGAGAATCTGAGAGGTAGCAGGTGATTGTGTGACAGGCAACTATTAGGATATTAGGATCCACTAAGTCAAATTTAGGTACAGAGTCTCCCGAACTAAGGTTACTCATAATCACGAACAGCCTACCTGGTCTTCACACAGAGCACGTTATGAGACTGGGTGACTTTCCATGGCAGCTGACTGCTGGATAGGCACAGGAACTCCAGCTGTCTGGATTTGGGGCCCCTACCACCTCCACACAGGCAACCACCTCTCCACAGGGACAAGAACACTGTGGCCTGGAAGCCACTGGATGCTCTGGGTAGAAGCCACACATCAGGCTTTTGCTTGCGGACTTTTGCCAAAGCTTGTCTCACAGCCCCTAGAATCACATAACCACTGGAAGATAAGGAAGTACAACCATCTGAGGCCTGGGAGGTGAGAGCAGAGGCACCCCTCCACAGACACCCACACGTGCCTCTGTGTGCCCACCACTAATGCTGAGCCACAGACTAGCTCCTTAACCAGGGAAGATAAACCCCAGCTAACAGGATCAACAGCTTAGAAACTCCTCAGCTAATAGGAAGGGATCCTACCGGCATTCTTGCTGCCAAATGCATTAATAAACTAACTGGAAAGCCAGGGTCAAGATTGATTTTTTTTTCAAATTTATAATGAAACATTTCAGGCACACAAATTGTTAAAAAGGTAAAATATGAAGTTCCAATGTGCCAATCCCCAACTTGAAAAAAGCATTGACTTCTCTGGCTGCATCTACCTCCCTTTCCTGCAACAGCGTCAGGACATTCCTCCTGTCACTCCCGCCCTAAGGACCAGCCAGGGAACACCATCTGGACTTGTAGAGTTGGCATTTTTATCCCAGTTTTGAAATTTAAAATACTGAATTAGAACAATTGTCATCATTTGGATAGAACCTCACATCTTGGAAAATACTTACTAAGGACATTCCCTCTTATTTTCTCATTCAGTCCCTGTAACAGTCTATGAAGCAGTATGGTGAGACAGTGAGACATATTACACAGCACCACATTCCAACCCTGGCTGTCCTCAGACATTTTCTTTCCATTCCCTAACTTTAGGAAATTTAAAAAATTCCTTTACCAGGGCTAGAGCTGGGACTCAGTTGGTACAGTGTTCGCCTAGCATGCACAAAGTCCTGGACTCTAACCCCAGAACCATACAGACTGTAGAGACACATGCTTGTAATTTTAGCTTGTAGGAGCTGGGTGCCACCTGGGCTACATGAGACTTTGTCTGAGAGAGACAGTAGGAAGGAAGGGACCGGGAGAAAAATCCCTTATCACTACAAACAGTAGTTTTCTTTCCCTCCCTCATAAGGATTTTGTGAGTCTACACAACACACCAATTCCTCCTTAAAGTAGCCAGGGGAAGCTGTCCAGTCTGACACTTCCTTGCAGAACTTCCTTTCCACTGAGAAGTGGTTTATATTCTCCAGTAAGACACTTGAACCTGTCTCTGTGGGCAACACTCAAGAGAAAATAAAGGGGAATCACTTCAAAGGGGATGCCAACCAAGAACAGGTCAGGTGGTAGTGAGCAATGGGGCTCCCATGGTCCTCCTAGGAGTGGTTCTCAACCCCCTTTGGTGTCACATATCAGATATTTACATTACGATTCATAACAGTAGCAAAATTACAGTTATGAAGTTGCATCTAAATAATTTTATGGTTAGGGGTCACCAACATGAAGAACTGTATTACAAGTGCAGCATTAGAAAGGTTGAGAACCACTGTCCTAGGTGCTCAGTTATGCTGAAGAAATCCTAGCCACCCACAAGGATCACCCATGGGGGGAGGTGTGTGTGGATGCACTTTCTAATGAGCTGATTATTCAGTTTGAGAGGCCCCAGCTGAAGCTGATGGAGCAGTTACCAGCTAGCCCTAAGAGCCTACTCAAGTTCTTATATCTTTATGCCACTAAGTTGTGAGGATGGCCCTTAAAGCAGAAAGACCTAATCCACAGAGGGACTTAGGAACTCCAGTAAGACTGATGGATAGAAAGGCTTCACTCTGTCTCCTCCTGCTCTCACCTGCTCCCCACGTCTGTAACATGGCAGCTGTGGTTCTGGGTCTCACCTACACGTTCCAGGAAGGGAGAAAGTGAGAACATTCAGCTCTGCTAGAAGGTCTAGGTGTGTCTTCTGTGCAGTGCCCATACCCTCCTGGCATCTGTTCTCGTCCCGTGGTATCTTGAGCCCATTGCAAACCAATCTCCATAACCTGGCAAAGGCCACATACTTTTTACATAACCTTTTTATGAAAGGTTAGCTGGGGCTTAACCAATCATAAAAAAAACTAGGGGACCCTTGCAGCAGAGAATTGGTTGATTCTTCCCTAACTCCCCACTTGGGCAGTGAGGCACAGACAGGAGGTCCTGGAGACACAGGAGCATTGTCTAGATCACATTGAAAGTGGTAATTCCTCTTGGTCCAATGGTCCTATTGATTTGTTATTTTGAGGACACTTTCACAGAAAGATAAAGTTCATTATAAACTCCTAGTGCTTAATGGCACCTTGCAATCATAAAAGTAAAATAACTTGCAAATTGAAAATAAAGCAAACTACCAAACAGTTACAATTCAATTTGGCAATATTGATGTGCCGTGATATGCTGATTTGACTAAAGTAAGGCTGATGCTTGCATAGCAAGAGGATGATATACCTGGACCTTCTAGCAGAGCTGAGTGTCCTTCTGCCAATGGACAGTCTCTCCCAGCTCAGTGCCTTGATTACAGCTTTTGCCTTCCTCTTCAGGCTTCCCTTAATTTTCAAATGGATAAATGCAATCTTTCTTGGGAGACCCAAAGAGTCTAAGGTGCCAGTTCCTCACAAAGTTGTCCTTGAACAGCCCAGGGAGCTGGATACATCCTGGAAAAACTGTAAGTCCAACAAGAAAATGAAAATGAGACCCAGACAGTTTGAGGGCTGTCCCAATGATGTTCCAGTACAAACACCACTCTTGCTTTGAGGCTGGCCACAAACTCTTGCATTCAAGTGATCTTTTTATTTAAACATTTATTTATTTATTTATTTATTTATTTATTTGTTTGTTTGTTTGTTTATTATGTTTACAGTATTTGCTCTATATGCCAGGCACCAGATCTCAATGTAGATGGTTGTGAGCCACCATGTGCTTGCTGGGAATTGAACTCAGGACCTTTGGAAGAACAGCCAGTGCTCTTAACCTCTGAGCCATCTCTCCAGCCCGCATTCAAGTGATCTTGTGCCAGTCTCCAGGAATCTGGGGCAGCAAGCACACCACCACACCTGACTCATTTTAGCCATTTTTAAGTGTGTGGCTCAGTAGCATTATGTATAATGACATTGCCATTCACCCATTCCCATCATAGATCTCTAGGACAGTTTTCTCTTTCCAAACTGTAATTCTACCTCCCAAACACTAACTCCACCAATCTCCCTTCCACCAGTGACAGAAATTTCCAGTCTTTGTTTTGTTTTTTTATTTTTATTTTGTTTTTTCGAGACAGGGTTTCTCTGTGTATACCTGGCTGTCCTGGACTCACTTTGTAGACCAGGCTGGCCTTGAACAAACAGAGATCCACTTGCCTCTGCCTCCCTAGTGCTGGCATTAAAGGTGTGCGCCACCATGCCAGGCAACTTCTAGTCTTTGAACTTAACCACTCTGGGTATCCTATGAATATATAATTATGTAGAAACTGATCCTTCTTTGCACTTTATTTAATAGTTAATATTTAATAAATAGCTGTCTTATTCCCCTTATCGTGTTTCCAAGACTTGCCTGGGTGACTGCATGTTTCAGACTTTCTTCTTCACCCTGAATCATTTCGCTGTGTGTGAGAGTGCCACACTGCCAATCCATTCATCTGTTGATACACACTTGAATTACCTCCTGCTGTGTTTGCAGTTGTGAGCAGTGCTGCTACAGATATCAGTGGGAAAGCATTTGCTGGAGCTTTGCCTCTCAGTTCCTTGGTACACATACTTACAGTAAAATAAAACTAAAATTTTTAGGTAAAATTTCTTTTCTGAGCTGGGTGTGGTGGCGCATGCCTTTAATCCCAGCACTCAGGACACAGAGACAGGTAGAGATCTCTGTGAGTTCAAGGCCAGCCTGGTCTATAAAGCTAGCCCAGGATATTCAGGGCTCTCTTACACAGAAAAATCCTGTCCTTAAACAAACAAACAAAAACAAAAAAAACCGCAAACCCAAAAAACACCCCTCCCAAAATTTATTTTCTGTTATGTCAGTTGAAGAGTGGTTGAAGAAGACATTTCAGTCTTCAGTTCTGCCTTCACACATACAACCTCACATGTGCACAACCACACATACATGAACACACAATACTCCCCCATAAGAAAAAGAAAAAGAAAATCACAAGAATAGCTCACTGTAAAGCAACACAAGGTTTTGTGTTAGTCACTGTTGTATTGCTACAACAAAATACCTGAAGCAATTAACTTAAAGAGAAAAGGTTTAGTCAGCTCTCAGTTTAAAGAGTCAAAATCCAAAATCAGATAGTTCATTAACTGCCTACAGTGAGGGCAGTGGGTGGGAATGGAGAGAGCATGTACCTGAGTGAGTGCTCACATCTCAAGCCTGAGAGCAGAGTGTCCGAGTTTCCGTGGTCTTATTTGAAAACATACTCAAATGACCTCACTTCCTTCCATGAGGCCCACCCCAACTTCCAAAAGTGGAGCCGAGGGACGAGGCCTTAATTCATGGACCTTCCCAAAGATGAACTACAGCAATTTATCTGTCTGCCTGTTTCCTTTTGAACTGCAGACTGTGATGGTTTCACAGTCTGTTTAAAAACATGAGACCTAGGGGTGCTAAGGTGGCTCAGCTGAGAAGAGCACTTGCTGCCCGTTTGCAGCATTTTGGGTGGCTCACAGCCACTTGCAATTCCAGCTCCAAGGGGTCCAACAACTTCTAGTCTCCTCAGACAACTGCACACACATGGCATAAACACACACACACACACACACACACACACACACACACAAGGTGGGAGGGAGGGAGGGAGGGAGGGAGAGAGAGAGAGAGAGACAGAGAGAGAGAGAGAGAGAGAGAGAGAGAGAGAGAGAGAGAAATATGGTTGGCACACAAGGCCTGGATAAAAGGAAGTTTCCTAGTCAAAGAGTAGGGAGCCGAGCCCAAACACATTTCAAAGGATCAGCTCCCTTAACAAAAGCTACTGCCCTGCAGTAAAGATGGAAAGCTTAGCTCTCCTTACATACCAAAAACCTGGCAGCCTTCTAAACAGAGCTTGAGAGTAGAATTAACCACCTAGATTAAAAATGTTTGGATTCCAATTGGGTTTGTCTCTTTTAGCATGCAAATGATTTTTACTCTGACAATTGTGGTTTTGTATCTTTTTTGAGGAAGTTCGGACTAGGATAGGCTTAAAGGAAAGAATTTACAGATGGAATGCTAAGTTACCAACATTGACAAATGGGGGAAGGAGGGAGGCCCTTCTCGATAAATAAGACAAAATTGATGGCAGCTGGCACTCAGAGCTCCCTGGCTACTAGGTGCTTGTCAGGACTTTCTGGGACGGGCCCAGCACTGAAATACAGTTGCAAGTAGATTCCAAGGCATAATGAACAGAGCTCTAATTGCAGCATAGGATGGCATGGTTAGACCATGGCTTTTGGAATGTTGTTTCTTTGCTTGATTTTTGTTTAGATGTCATTGATTTTCCTATACCAGGAGGTAGAAAGGATATTTTTCTGGTTTGGCATTGCTAAAACATAAGAGGTTTTTGAAGATTTTGGGCAGATTTGGAATTATCACTGCAATTCACAGTTGTTCTCTGGGTTACAGAGTTACTAATATCTGGGATTTAAGTGAAATATTT
>CAJQZJ010016246.1:2806606-2833614 GCA_907164525.1 Lophiomys imhausi | reverse complement strand
CTCTGGGTTACAGAGTTACTAATATCTGGGATTTAAGTGAAATATTTGAGCAGGGTGGTACTGGCACACGCCCCTAATCCCATCACACCAGAGGAAAAAACAGGCAGATCTCTGGATTCTAGACCAGCCTAGTTTAAACAATGAAGGCAGAGCAGGAACCCTGCTGATAGATAAGGCTGCTTACTAAAGACAGTCTAGAATTTAAAAATGACACATTTTTTCTTTAATGTTAAGTTTAATAATGTCCTTACTGATCTAATGGATAAATACACATAATCTTAAATTTACATAAAGAGAAAGGGGTCACAAGCCAGTCTCCTTAGGTGTGGGGCTCCCACTGGAGAATTAGTTTCAAGAGGCATTTTGCCCCTAAAAGAGATATGTTAATCGCTGAGTGTGGTGGTGCATGCCTTTAGTCCCAGCATGTGGGAGGCAGAGGCAGGCTGATCTCTGTGAATTTAATTTTTTCTCTCTTTTATTATTAAAAACTTAAGATCATTTTGTTATATTAATAGATATTGATAGAAACTTAAGATTGTTTTGTTATAATAGATACTGATAAAAGTTCAGATTATTAAGCCGGGCGGTGGTGGCGCACGCCTTTAATCCCAGCACTTGGGAGGCAGAGGCAGGCGAATCTTTGTGAGTTCGAGGCCAGCCTGGTCTACAAAGCGAGTCCAGGACATCCAGAGCTGCTAAACAGAGAAACCCTGTCTCGAAAAACCAAAAAAAAAAAAAAGTTCAGATTATTATGTTTTATATATACTTAGAGATATATTTAGTTTCAAATTTTCAAGATATCTTTTGAAAGATAAAAAAATTTTTTTCTTCTATTTCCAAAAAACAGTTTGCCCTAGGAAAGATATTACATGCCAAAAAAAGAATACTGTAGAGCCAATGTTAGAGCAAGTTTCTGTTCTTACCTTTCCACTAGGATAAAAGCTTTCAACTAAGGAGTCTGGTGTAACTGAATTTTTTAATTATTATTTAACACTTATTTATTTATTACTAAATTCACTTATAACAAACACCAACAATTTCTTAACTATTAATCCTATAAATTCCTACAACCCCTTTAACCTATCCACTAAACCTATTGATAATTATAACAACTACTTTCATAACCTTTTAGAATTATACAGTCTCTGGGGCAGGTCCTCAGTTGTCAGGAACACAGTCTTTGTTGTAGATTCTTTAACGCACTTAGCAGTCCTTTTTCTGGATCTCTCAGATGCAGGTTCGTCAGGGTAAGTTGGTTATTGCAGTCTCACCTTAAATAAGGCTTCATGCTTTCTTCTCTGTGGGAGACCCCAGCCGTCTGCAGGCCCTTACTTCTTTTGAATCAGGATCTCAGCTGCTCTGCCTCAGTCCTTAAAGCCAGGCACAGTTTCCCCTAGGCCACTGATCGGACAGATCAAACCCCTCCAGGCAAAAGCTGAGCCACAGGGTCCAGTCCTTGGCCTTTTGGTGTCTTGCTCAGGCTTTCTTTGCTCACCGGCTTCTTTCTGCTTCAGGGAGAGAGCTGGCCATCAATGGCCAACCCTTTTTTCAGCAGGACTCTTGGAGCTCTCTAACATCAGGGGCCTCTTTTTTTTCCTGGGCTCCATGCACTGTCCTTAAATAGGAAGAACTCTGTTTCAGCTTAATTTGGGCTCTGCCCACTTAGCAGCTGAAAACAATGTCAGGCCAGATACCTTATTTCTTCAAGTCCATTAAGTCTTTCCTATTTTCCTGACTTCAACCTTGTTTTTCAGTCTATTGAGTCTTTCCTGTTTTTCCTGACTTCAACCTTGTTTTTCAGTCTATTAAGTCTCCTGTTTGTTTCCTGTTTTTAGTCCACATGCTGATAATGCTCTTCATGCCCCGAATTAAGAGACAGTATTAGAAATCCCTATATATTTTCTAAATCTAATTTATCTAACCTCCTACAGTCTGGAGACCACTGGACAACCAGGAACTTTGAAGAAAAGGAGATCAGACACAAAAGAAGACGAGACAAATAACCCAGAAGATCCAGCCTCACAGACTGCCCCAATAGCTGTTTCCTCCAAAATCTGCATCCAGAACAACTTCAAAATGGCTTACAAAGATGGTCCAGCCTTGCAGAATGTTCCAGACAAGACTTCAATAAAGCCCCGAACTTTCTTATCCAAAGTCCAGCTTCGAACTACAAACTGCTCAGGGCATTCAAATTGCTGAGCACACAGAGACTGGACAACAAATGTTACAATTAACTTGATTAACCATTTTTCTATTTTTGGGACTTCCCAAACAGGTTTTCTATGTCCCAATTCAACAAGAAGCAGTTTTTAAGAGAGTGATGTCCCATTCCCAAAAAGTGGGGTGGATGATTCTTTGGTCATTTGATGGGTTATAGATGTTGTATAGGGGGAATGGTTACAAATTGTTATATGGTCTTGTTAAGCAAGGTATTGGAGGTTAGACTCAGGGATTTCTCTTTCTTTTTCTTTACCCTTCTTTCTCTCTTATATAGGTGGAGAAGAAAAGAAAAAAGAGGGGGAATATGGATATATAATATAGAATTGATGAGATAAAAGGGTAGATTATTGAATCTACTCCTATAGATCCTTGTTATTAATACAAAATTAAGGTTATAGACATGAGAATGATAGAAAAAAGGGTAGATTTTTGAATCTATTCCTATAGATCTTTGTATATTGATACAAAATTAAAGCTATATATTGATTAGGTATTGTACCTATGTAATTCTTAAAATTGCAATGTGAAGTTCTAGTCCTTTTGACAGCAAATATCACAAACTATTTAGAATAACTAAGAAATGCAAGTTGATAGTCATTCAAACTTGTGATTTTATTAAGATAATTAAGTTAGTTAATCTCAGATGTTTTCTAACTTAATCAGATATTAAGTTGTTAGAGACAGCAACATTGGTTTACTCAATTGAGATGGATAGATGGTCTTCAAAAACCTTAAGAGATTTGTAGAATATATACATTTAAAAATATTTTTGTTATTTAAAAAAATCTTAGACATGAGACTGTCAGCTCCTGACAGTTCCCATTAGATTTGGGAGACGACAATGAGCATCAAAAAAATCTCCATCAGGAGATAATTCTTACTGGGCAGAAATGCCCCTGCTCTCTCAACTAACTACATACAGTCCAAAGATGGACCAAATCTTCAGTGCAGGTAAATCGATGGATGGCCTGATTCTGCAAAGATAGAATGGGCAAATCTTATTTCCTGCTCCAAAACTAAGTCTGTGAGATATGCTTGGCCAAAAGGCTGAAGCGGATGCTCCAATGTTATAGAAACTGGGGACTGTCTAGGCAGCCAGTTGTCTGTCATTTCATAGTTTTGGAAGTTGCTTGCTCTGCACTTCCTATCTATTCAGATATATTTATCCTTCTCAGCTTTTTGATGTTATTGAAGACTACATAGTTATAGCCTTACAATAAGTTTTAAGTCATCTAGGAATTAAAAGATGTTTTAAGGTTAAGATGATTTAGTTAATAATGTAAGTTTAGGATGGAAGTTGAATTAGGTATAGATCCTTAAACTCATCAAGAGAGATATGTAATAGAATATATTTCCTAGTTGACTAGTCAATACGTATGGACTGGATATTGAGGATGTAAGTCATACCTTTTAGTTTTCATAATTGTTTTTATTGTATTGCATTTATTGTTATTGTTACTGTATTGTGTTTATTGTTATGTTTATTGTTATTAAGA
Source organism: Lophiomys imhausi (assembly GCA_907164525.1). NCBI lineage: Eukaryota > Metazoa > Chordata > Mammalia > Rodentia > Muridae > Lophiomys > Lophiomys imhausi. The sequence goes on along the minus strand of CAJQZJ010016246.1, from coordinate 2,829,898 downwards.
AAAGGAGCCTTTTGTTAGATTTAAAGTGGGAGATGTTGGGGAAGGTCTAATAACATTGCTTCTGATAGGCTGATTTCAATGTTGAGATCTGGTTACCGCCCCTTCTGAGGCATTCTCGATTGGTTAATAAAAGTCGCTTATGGCCAATTATCTGGGCAGAAAGAGTACAGGAAGGCAGGACTTCCTGAGATTAGAACAGGAACCCTGTGTTTTATACAGAGGATTATTTCATTCCACCAGGAGACATGGAAGCAGATAGGCGTGTTTGAGGATGCTGGAAGGTAATCACAGGTACATGGTGGTTTGGGATTAGGTGATTCGGGTTAACTTAGAGTAGCTAATTGAGAGTCTGCCCAGCTAAGGGTTCAGTGTTAAAACATTAAAAAGGTTTTGGTGTATTTAATTATTGGGGAAAGGACCACGGCAGCTTATAAACTGTCAGTCCAAGCAATCCAGGGCCATCGGACTCCCGGACTCCCATTGAACTCCAGTGAATCTCCCAAGCCACGCTGATGGTAATTCTACCGGCCTAACATAACAACTTATATTACTTAACAGAGTTTACGTTACAGGTGGTGTAGGCCACCCTTGGTCCAGGGCTCTTTTCCCAGGATAAATCAGGCCTCCAGTTAAGGTGGGCCAGGCCTGTGGGCTGATATCCTGCCAGGCTGCCGGCTGCTCTGCCAGCCTAATCTTGCAGTTTATACTTATTAATAAATACAATTGATTAAATTGCAGTTACAATTTATTTATTTATTTAATGTATGCAATGTTCTGTCTGCAGATATGCCTGCAGGTCAGAAGAGGGCACAAAATTTCATTATAGATGGTTGTCAGCCACCATGAAGTTGCTGGGAATTGAACTCAGGACCTCTGGAAGAGGAGTCAGTGCTCTTAACCCCTGAGCCATCTCTCCAGCCCCCTGGAAATATATCTTCTAACTCCTTCTCATTCTGATTCGTTCTGTCTTCACCTGTGTCTAGCTTATTCTCTCTGTGACCTGTCTCTTTAAAACTGTCCCAGAAGGGGCTAGAGAGATGGCTCAGCGGTTAAGAGCACTGGCTGTTCTTCCAGAGGTCCTTAGTTCAATCCCCAGCAACCATATGGTGGCTCACAACCATGCACATGTGATTTGATGCCCTCTTCTGGATGCAAGTGTGCATGCAGACAGAACACTCATATACATAAAGATAAAAAAATGAATAAATCTTTTTAAAAAGCTGTCCCAGTAAAAACTCTTGGTTAAAAAACTCTCTTCTTAGCCGGGCGGTGGTGGCGCACGCCTTTAATCCCAGCACTTGGGAGGCAGAGGCAGGCGGATCTTTGTGAGTTCGAGGCCAGCCTGGTCTACAAAGTGAGTCCAGGACAGCCAAGGATACACAGAGAAACCCTGTCTCGAAAAACAAAAAAAAAAAAAAAAAAAAAAAAACTCTCTTCTTTTATCAGTTGCCAGATATGTATGGACTGGACATTGGGAATCTATGTTATACCTTATAATTTTTATAATTGTTGCCTAATTGTTCTTATTGTTTTGTATTGTATTTATTGTTATAAGAAAAAGAGCTTTTTATTGGGATAAAAGGGGGAGTTGTTGGGGGGGAGATACACCTTAAATTTTTAAAAAAAGGAGATAGGAGGGTGAGGGGGAAGAGGGTAGGAGGGTGGGACCAGGAGGGGGAGGGAGTGGGGAATGTGTTTGAGATGTAACTTGAAGAAATAAATAAATGTTAGAAAAAATAAAAATGAAAAAGAGATCAAAAACAAATAACAAACAAAAAACCCCTCTTCTCACCAGGCATGGTAGCACACGCCTTTAATCCCAGCACTCGGGAGGCAGAGGCAAATCTCTGTGAGTTCAAGGCTAGCCTGGTCTACAAAGTGAGTCCAGGGCAGTCAGAGATACACAAAGAAATCCTGTCTTGAAAAAACAAACAACAAAAACAAAAAGAAAACAAGCCCTCTCTTCTCTTTCCCTGAACTGCTCTTAAGTAGCCTCTCTTTTCTCTCAGGTTTTCATGAGAGTTGGGCGTATCTCTGACTCATTCTGTCAAATCTTCCTCTGATTCATCACTTTGTCTCAATTAGACATCACTTTCAAACATGGGTTCTTCCTTCTATGAACTAACCTTACCTTCATTGTTTGGGATTAAAGGTGTGTGCCAAGAGCATGCCTGTATTCCAGCCAGATCATAATCCAGAGTGTGTGCATTCTAGCCAGATCACATAGATCTAGAAGGTCTTTGGAAGGTCTTTGAATGTAATCCCTTGCTAGAGCAGCTGTGTTACTGGATTAAAATTCCTCTACATTAAACACCTTCTTCTGGCTTCTATGGGCACCAGGCATGCATGTGGTACACAGACATACATGCAGTCAAAACACTCATACACATAAAACAAAATAAATCTAAAAAGTACTTAAAGGTTTATATTTACCATATGTAACAGCAATTAGGCCATCGGAGCAGCCAGTGGCCTGGCAGGATATCAGCCCACAGGCCTGGCCTGATTTGTCCTGGGGAAAGAGCCCCGGACCAAGGGTAGCCTACACCACCTGTAACGTAAACTCTGTTAAGTAATGTAAGTTGTCATATTAGGCAGGTAGAATTACCAGCCGCTTGGCTTGGGAGATTCACTGGAGTTCAATGGGAATCCGGGAGTCGATGGCCCTGGATTGCTTGGACTGACAGCTTATAAGCTGCCATGGTCCTTTCCCATATAAATAAATACACCAAGACCTTTTAATGTTTTAACTTAACCTTTCCCCAATAATTAAATACACCAAGACCTTTTAATGTTTTAACACTTAACTGGGCAGACTCTCAATTAGCTACTCTAAGTTAACCTGGATCACCTAATCCCAAACCACCATGTACCTGTGATTACCTTCCAGCATTCTCAAGACATCTGTCTCCTTCTGTGTCCCAGCGGAAAGAGAAGGGTTCTCTGTGTGTGCTCAGGGTTCCTGTCTAATCTCAAGAAGTCCCACCTTCCTATACTCTTTCTGCCCAGCTAATTGGCCATCAGCGACTTGTATTAACCAATCAAGAGAATGCCTCAGAAGGGGCAGTAACCAGATCTCAGCATTGAAATCAGTCTATCAGAAGCAATGTTATTAGACCTTCCCCAACAATAAATCTTAAAAAACAAACAAACCATATTGCCAGAATTAGTTTGAGATCAGGCAGAGCAATTCAGTCAGAAGCCAAGAGAAGCCAGTTTGGATCAGTCTGCTTGGAGAGGAGTTTGGGCCAGAACAGCTGAGTTGAACCAACAAGCTAGAGTTCAGAAAGAGCTAGAAAAAATTGGGAAAGGCTCTAATCTCATCCCCTCTTCTGAGGAAATTAAAAGCAACATTTATAGTTAGATCCCCCAGAACTGGAGTTACAGATGGTTGTGAGCCACCATGTAGATGCTGGAAACTGAATCTGGGTCCTCTGGAAGAATAGCTGGTGCATTTCACTGTGGAGCCATCTCTTTGGCCCCATAAAAATAAATCTTTTTATAAAAGGAACATGAGCTCGGACTTGAAAATTCAATATTACAGAAATGAGTCTTTATGTAATATTGACATTTATTTCATATGGAAATTGAATCATACCCTGGAATCAGGGTTTACAGTCTCCGCTACACAGAAAACAGTGTAATAATAACCTGGCTACAGAGCCACACTATGCATCTGATTGTCACATGTCATCAAAACAAGCATCCTCATCCATCTGTGGCTCATCTCCCCAATTACATTTGGTTAGTAAGTTTCCGATTATAGTTTTCCTGATGAAATGTGATTACCTGCTTGGTAGCAGAATATTAAGTGATGCGATATATTTTCCCCCCATTTCCAGATCAGCAACTAGGCATAAAACCTGGGGGCACTGGACCCAGACCAGATGCCTCCCACAGAGAGGACCACCGCTATGCCTAAAGAGCAGAGTGTAGCCAGGGCCCTGGCCAGCGGCAGAGGGCTTATAACAGAGGAAAGGGACTGCCTGAGACTGCGATGGGTGGAGGAGTAGCAAGGGCAGCATGCCAGGTCTGTCCTCCAGCTCTGAATCTAGGATGATTCTGTGCACATAACTGAGACATCAGGATATTGATGTGCACGAGAAGAGCAGAAATCATAGCTGTCTGGGTGGTTGTCCGTTTCTTTGAGCCCAAGTATTCTCATCGGTAAATTGAGGGCCTGCGTAGGAAGCTCAGTCGGCAACCTCTGTTCTATTCAGCACTGATAGGTGTGTCTGTCTTTGTAGCTTGATAGCAGATTTGCTATCAAGGTTTTCTGCCTAGCTGCTGATCTGGAAGTGGGAGAAAACAGGTCACATAATTTAATATTCTTATGTAAATATATATTCTTTTAGATTAAACTTTTAGGTTAGCACAGAAAGAAATGGATTTATTAAATGGCATTTTCATACCTATAAAGTAGTCTCTTTTGCTCTTATTCTCTCCCTCCACATGGCTGTCCCTATCCCATCTGCCCACTGTTGGTGGTTCCCTTTATCCACTTCTGGTTTCACTTTTCATGAATTCTATTACCCTTTTTTTCCCTCCCTTGTCCCCTTTATATATTTTTGTCCACCTTATGGTCTCTTTTCTAAACACACACACACACACACACACACACACACACACACACACACATCTAAACTCCACATACTGTAGAAAACATAAATATTTGTATTTCTGACTCTGGCTTTTTTTTTTCATTTAACATAGAACAATTTATTTTCATATAGATCTACAATTTCATTTTTCAAATTCATATTTATTTATTTATTTATTGAGGATACACTTTGTGTAGCCCTGGCTGTGCTGGAACTCTCTTTGTAGAACAGGCTGGCTTCAAACTCACAGAGATCCACCTGCCTCTGCCTCCCAAGTGCTAGGATTAAAGGTGTCCACCACCACGCCTGGCCAAGATTTCATTTTTTTTTAAAGCATTGAAAAGTTCCATTGTGTCTATATACTACATTTTCCTGTGAATGAATATCCATTCACGTCCTGATGGACATTTAGGCTGTTGCATTTCCTGGTCATTATGAATAGGTGCAGCCACAAACATGAATGCTTCAGTATCTGTGGTGTGACCTAGAACACTTGGTGTGTGTACCCCAAGAAAGGAATATCTGAGTCATGTGACAATTGTTTTTAGGTGTATGTGTTTTTAAATATTTATTTTATATGTATTTGTGGGTATCTACACATATGTATGTGTACCATGTGTGTGCCTGGTGCCCATAGAGGCCAGAAGAGGGTGTCAGATCCCCAAGAACTGGAGTTATGGGCAGTTGTGAGCCATCATGTGGGTGCTGGAAACTGAGTCTGGATCCTCTATAAGAGCAGTAAGTACTACTCTTAACTGCTGAGCAATCTCTCCAGCCCCTGCTTTTAGTTTTCTGAGGAACTTCAACACTGGTTTCCATAATGGCTGCACCAGTTCACATTGCCAGCAGCATTGTATGAGGGTTCCTTATTCCCACATCCTCACCAATATTTGTTACTGTTTTAGTTTTTGAGACAGAGTCTCACGTAATCCAAGCTGGCCTTGAACTTCTGATGTTTCTGCCACTTCCCTGGTCTGTACCACCACACCAACCTTCAGTGCTTCGGGTTAACCCTACTGTTTTATTCAGGCTGGGCAATCCTCTACTAAATGAGGTATGAATTCCACCTCATTGTTTTGTTTACTTTTAAATTTTATTTTGTGCATTTACATGGCATGTGTGTCACACACGTGCACATGGTAGCTGTCAAAAGACAACTTGCTGGAGTTGGTTCTCTCTCCACCATATGGATCTCAGCGATCAAACCCAGATTGTTAGGCTTGAGGGCAGGCACCTTTTCCTGCTGAATCACCTCACCAGCCCTGTTTCTCTTTCTTTCTTTCTTTTCTTTTCTTTTTTTTTTTTTTTTTTTTTTTTTTAGATTTTTCGAGATAGGCTTTTTCTGTATAGCAGCTCTAGCTGTCCTGGACTCACTTTGTAAACCAGGCTGTCCTTGAACTCACAGAGATCCACCTGCCTCTACCTCCTGAGTGATGGGATTAAAGGCATGTGCCACCACACCTGGCCATTACAGACAGCTGTGAACTGCCATGTGGGTGCTGGGATTTGAACCCGGGGCCTTTGGAAGAACAGTACTCTTAACCACTAAGTTATCTCTCCAGCCCAACCCCCCCTTTTTTTGTTTTTTTGAGACAGGGTTTCTCTGTGTATTCCTGGGTGTCCTGGACTCACTTTGTAGACCCCGTTGGCCTTGAACTCACAGAGATCCACCTACCTCTGCCTCCTGAGTGCTGGGATTAAAGGCGTGTGCCACCACGCCCGGCCATTACAGACAGCTGTGAACTGCCATATGGTGCTGGGATTTGAACCCAGGTCCCTTGGAAGAACAGCCAGTGCTCTTAACCGCTGAACCATCTCTCCAGCTTCTCTTTTTAAGATTTATTTTTATTTTATGAGTATACATATTTTTGCCTGCATGTATATATGTGAACCACATGTATGCCTGATGCCTTAGGAGGCCAGAAGAGGGTGTAATATCCATGGAATTGGAGTAACATAGTTGTGAACCATAATGTGGGTACTGGAAACTGAAGTGGGGTCCTCTGCAAGAACAGCAGGTGATCTTAACTATTGAACCATTTCTCCAGCCTCATCAGCCCTGACTTCTTTATAATAGCTATTCTGACTGGAGGTTGGCAGTGGGGATAATTTGAATTTCTTTAGTTGATAAGGATATTAAACATTTTTTTAAAAAAAATCTTTGTTTTTGTTTTGTTTTGAGACAAGGTTTCTCTGTGTAACAGCCCTGGATGTCCTGGAACTCTCTTTGTACACCAGACTGGCCTTGACCTCACAGAGATTACCTGTCTGCATCCTGAGTGCTGGAATTAATGGCATGGATCACCATGTCTGGTTTTTTAAAAAAAATATTTATTAGCTTTTTGTATTTTTTTCTTTTGAGAACTATCCAGTTCATTTCTTAGCTGGATTTTTGTTTGTTTGGTTGTTTTTTCAAGACAGGTTTTCTCTGTGTGATAGCCCTGGCTGGACATCCTGGACTCACTTTGTTGACCAGGTTGACCTCAAACTCACAGAGATCCTCCTGCCTCTGCCCTCCTCCCCAAGTGCTGGGATTAAAGGCATGTGAGACCATGTCTGGGTTAGATGGATTTTTTTTGTTTAAATTTTATAGCTCTTTATACATTTTTCATATTAATCCCCTCTGATATAGAGTTTGTGAAGATTTTTCTCCCATTCTGTAGGCTGTCTTTTCAGTATGGTAGTTGCCTTTTTTGCTGTGCAGAATGTTTTTGATTTTATGGAATTTCACTTCTCAGTTCTTGGGATTGTTTTGTCTGTTACTGTACTGCTTTTCAGAGAGTCCTTACCTGCACCAGTGTTTTGAAGTGTCTCCCTCTGTTTTTCTCTAACAATTTGAAAGTTTCAGATATTACATTAGATCTTTAATGTATTTTGAATTGATTTTTGGGCACAGTGGGAGATTTGGAGCTAGTTTCATTTCTCTAGATGTAGATACTCCACATTCCCCAGCACCATTTGTTAGAGAGACTTTCTTTTTTTTCAATGTATGGGTTTGGGGGAGTGTTTTGTTTCTGTTTTATTGAGACAAGGCCTCTCTAGTACTAAGCCCTGGCTCTCCTGAACTCACTATGTTGTTCAGCCTGGCTTTGAACTCACAGAGATCTTCCTGCCTTTGTCTGCCAGCATCCCATACTGACACATGTTTTTGACACCTTTGTCACATTTAGGTGACTCTAACTGTGTGGGTTTGTTTCTGAGTATCCTATTTTATTTCATCAACCTATATGTGGTATTTGTGTCAATACCACGCTGTTTTTGTTACTTTGGCTCTGTGGCTTGAGACAGAGTATTCTGACACCTCCAGCATTGCTACTATTGCTTACAATGGATGGCATTGGGTATTTGAAGTCTTTTGTGTTTCCATATGAATTTCAGGATTTTTTCCTAGTTCTGTGAGAAATATCACTGGAATTGTGATAGGAATTGTGTTGAATATATAAATCATTTTTTATTTGCTATGAATATGGGAAGGCTTTCCATCTTCTAGTATCTCTATCAATTTCTTTTTTCAGTGTCTTGAAGCTTTAAGTACAGAAGTCTTTTATCTCTCTGGTAAGGTTAATTCCTAGGTATTTTATTTCTTTTTAAAGACATTGTGAGTGGGATTCCCCCCCCCAATTTTTTTCTTGATGAGTATATTATTGACATCTAAAATACTGTTGATTCTGTGTGATGATTTTGTAATCTACTACTTTACTAAGTGTGCACTGGAGCTAAGAGTTTCTTAAGCAACTTTTATATGTGAGAACATACATTTGGGAGCTAGAGAGGTAGCTCAGCAGTTAAGAGCACTGGGTGTTCTTCCAGAGGACCTAAGTTCAATTCCTAGCATTCACATGGTGGCTCATAACCATCCAGAACTCCAGTTCCAGGGGACCTGACACTGTCTTCTGGCATGCTCAGGTAGTGTACACATGTTGTACAGTCATACATGCAGGAAAAATACCCATAAACATAAAATAGTAATAATAATTTCTTAAGAAAGAAAATGTCTTCAAACAGGGATACTTTGAGTTCTTCCTTTCCTATTTGTACCCATTTTATTTCTTTTTCTTGTCTTATTGCTCTAGCTAAGATTTCAAGTACTAAATTGAATAAGAGTGGACAGAGTAGGCACTCTTATCTCATTTGTAGTTGTAGAAGAAATGCTTTCAGTTTCTTCTTATTTATTATGATGTTGGCTATGGGTTTGCATATAAAGCCTTTACTATATTGAGGTAAGTTCTTTCTCTTTAGAGTTTCTTTAGGTATTTTACCATAAAGGGATGTTGAACTTGGTCAAATGCCTTTTCTACATCTGTGAGATGATTATGTGATTTGTATCACATACCTGTTGTATTACATGTATTGATTCGTGTTGAATCAATCCTTCATTTCTAGGATGAAAACAATAACTTGGTTGTGAAATATGATCTTAAGGTGTTCTTAAATTCTATTCTCTAATATTTTATTGAAGATTTTTGCTTGTCAAGAAAAGATATCACTGAATTTCATAGTATTATTTTTATTTTAATAAATTTTGCTGGTTCTTTTTTTTTGAGACAGAATCTCACTACATAGCCCTGGCTATTCTGGAATTCAATATGTAGACCTGGCTGGCCTCAAACTTATGGATATCTGCTTGCCTTTGCTTCCTGAGTGCTGGGATTAAAGGCAGTGTTTGAATATGCTCAGCAAAATTTCTTTTATTTTTGTTTGTTTGTTAGTTTACCCTGTGTGTGTGTGTGTGTGTGTGTGTGTGTGTGTGTGTGTGTGTGTGTAGGAAGAGGGGGGAGGGAGAAGTCAGGAGAAAGAGAGAGCAGTGCCCTCAGAGGCCAAAGAGGGCATTGGATCCACTACAGCTGGAATTCCAGGGGGTTGTGGGCTGCCTGACATTGGTGCTAGGAACCAAATTCAGGTCCTGTGAAAGAACAGTACATACTCCTAACTGCTAAGCTGTTTCCCTAGCTCCATTGTTGGACAATTTTGATGTATCATTAATGATAGCAACACATTGTACAGCAGATCTTTCTTTTTTTTTTTTTTTTTTTTTGGTTTTTCGAGACAGGGTTTCTCTGTGTAGCCCTGGCTGTCCTGGACTCACTTTGTAGACCAGGCTGGCCTCGAACTCGCAAAGATCCACCTGCCTCTGCCTCCCAAGTGCTGGGATTAAAGGCGTGTGCCACCACTGCCCGGCTTCAGCAGATCTTTCTAATGACTTGTTTTTGAAGAGACCAGGTCCTTTGTCCTTGAGTGCTTGTTGTACTGGTGACAGGTGTGAGGAATCACTGTGATAAGGTTCAGGCTTTATTTTGACTGCTATTATCATCTGCCTCATAGAGTAATCACCCAGAGATACTATTGGCTCTTACTGTGGAGATAGGGAGGGATTCATGATTCTAATCAATTCATTGTTTACGGATGAAGCAGTGCTTCAGAGAGGTATATCCATTAGTGTAGGGTCTAATTCATTCAAGACAAGTTAGAGTCCATGCTTATTAGTTCTTGATTGGCTCCACATACCAGTTTTGAAATACCAAGCTGCTTCCTGAGCATGCTCAATGCTTCCAAGCTATGAAAAAAGTGTTTGGAGCTCGGAAATGGGACAATGAAGTGACCTGCAGGGAAGAATTATCCCTCACCCACAGGCACTGTGAAAAGTCATGGACCCAGAACTGGCATGGCAGAGAACATGCCAAGAAGTCAGCCATTAGGGCCACAGATAGTACTATGAGCCCCATCCCACATTTAGAGGGATGCACCACAAGACAGTTGCTTGTGACAAGAGTTCATCCCCCTAATCAAGAACAAATGTCTATGGAAAACCTTGACTTCATCCCCCTAATCAAGAACAAATGTCTATGGAAAACCTTGACTTCATCCCCCTAATCAAGAACAAGTGTCTATGGAAAACCTTGACTTCACCCCCCCCCCCCAATCAAGAACAAGTTTCAAAGCATGAGTTGATAAAGTCAAGGAATTTTATATTACTACTCAGGCTTTAAAAAGAAGGAATTCTATGCCAGGTGTGGTGGCGCACCCCTTTAATCCCAGCACTTGGGAGGCAGAAGCAGGCACATCACTGTGAGTTCAAGGCCAGCCTGGTTTACAAAGTGAGTCCAGGACAGCCAGGGCTACACAGAGAAACCCTGTCTTGAAAAAAAAAAAAAGAATTCTGACAGATGTAGTGATACACACCTGTGATTATAGCATTGTAGACACTGAGGAAGAAGAATTATGAATTTGAAGCCAACCTGGACTACAGACTGAGACCCTCTCTCTCAAAAAAAAAAAAAATGGGCATGGTGCTACACACCTTTAATCCTAGAACTCAGGGGGCAGAAACAGGCAGATCTCTGAGTTCAAGGCCAGCCTGGTCTACAGAGAAAGTTTCAGGGCAGCCAGAGATACACAGAGAACTGTTTAAAACAAACAAGAGAATTCTTCCTCAAGACCAGGGCAGTGCAAACCCTGTTTCCCCCAAAACGACTATCCTTGGAGTCACTGCCCCAAGGCCCTGGACAGTAGCACCCTCTCCTCCCCTTATCCAAGTCCCCTTTTATTTTACTTTATTGATGTATGATAATGTCCATGTTAATAGGAATTCCCCAGAGCTTGTTTCCCCTGCTTCCCAATATAATGAGCCTTCAGTGATAAACCCTTGACTCTTTAACCTTATTGTCCAGAGAGATGTGAGACTGTAGCCCAAGAGTTTCTGAGAGTTGCTCAGAAATCTTGCCCTGCCTCTTGTGTGAAGTCCTTATAAAGATGGAAGGTTGTTGGCTGTGGTTTGGTGACATTTTTTTTTTTCGAGACAGGGTTTCTTTGTATAGCCCTGGCTGTCCTAGAACTTTCTCTGTAGACAAGACTGGCCTCAAACTCACAGAGATCCACTTGCCTCTGCCTCCTGAGTGCTGGGATTAAAGGCATGCACCACCAGGCCTGGCCAGGCATATTTTAATTTTTTTTAGTTGGGACTCACTAGGTGTCCCATACTGGCCTCAAACTCCTCCTGCCTTGGCCTCCCGAAGAGCTATGATTACAGGTGTGAATCACCATGTCTAGCTTGGTGAGCTATTTGTAGGTCCTTGTAATTGTATAAACAGACACCTATTCCAACCTGCTATAGGTGAGAAGCTCTGAGAAAAGCTGGGAAATGGCTACCAATGCATTAAAACTGTACCAACTTTAAAGCAGGCATGTATGTTTTAAAGTTATGAAAGAAGAAATGAATCTTGAAGAAAGACGAAGACACCTACAACAGTCATCAGTGGAACCTGAGTACTCCTGAGCTTCAAGATAATGTCACTGACCCTAAAAAGAAATTCATTTTCAGGAATTATTTTTAAAAGCTTGAGCCTTTCCAGCAGTCTTGAAACATAAATCATGCCTTTCATGAAGACCCATAAAACACTCAGCCTGTTGATGAGATGGAATCAAGACAGGTTCAATCTGCGGCTTAGCCCTGAGGTAGGCTTCAGCAGGGTCCTGGCACCCAGAGAAGAGAGTCTCAAGCAGATGCCAGCCAGCCTGGCTGTCCCCGTCTCTACTCCCTGGGTTGGTGACACAGAGCGCTCTCCATCCTTCCAGTGTAGCACATCTGCTGGTGCAGGTCTCGCCCCACTGACAGACTCTGCAGGCAGTTTGTTCACAGTCAGCCAACAGCTCAGTGGTTTGCAGGAGCAGCCTTGCTTGGGATTGTTTCATATGCTGATCAAGCTAGCACGAGTAGTGCTGGCCGCAATTTCACAGGTCCAAGCTCCTTGTCACAGCCCATGTGAGTCCCCAGAACAACAAACAGCCTGCTATACCTGAAGGGGCCCACATGGAGCTGGAGACCTGGAACCTTCTGGGTGACACCAACCTTCAAAATGACAACTGAAACAATTCCCAAAATTAAAATAAACTGGGCACAGTAGTACATGCCTAACTCCAGCTTCGGGGAGGTGGAGGCAAGAGGATCAGGAGTTGAAGGTCATCCTCAGCTACATATTGAGGTGAAGCCTGAACTTCCTGAGACTGTCTCAAAATACAGAAAATAAACAAATGAGAAAATAGGTACAACAATTAGGAGCCTTTGCTGCCTCTTTCAGAGGAACAGGGTTTAGTTTCTAGCCCCATGTTGAGTGACTCACAACTGTCTGTAACTCCAGCTCCAGGGATCCAAAAGCCCTTTTCTGGTTTCTGAGGGCACCCCATAAACACACACACATACACACACACACACACACACACACACACACACACACACACACACACACATACTTTAAAAACAAAATATCTCAAAAATAAAAGCAAGACAGGCTTTGACCCTCTGGATTAGAGTCTAAATCAAAGCAGTTCTCAACCTGTAGGTGGCGACCCCTTTGGCAAACCTCTTTCTCCAAAACTATTTACACTACAATTCATAACAAAATTACAGTTATAAAGTAGCAACAAAAATAATTTTATGGTTGAAAGCCATGACAATATGAGGAACTGTATTAAAGGGTGGCAGTGACCGGGGGTGGTGGTGCAAGCCTTTATTCCCAGCATTAGGGAGGCAGAGGCAGGAGGATCTCTGTGAGTTCAAGGCCAGCTTGGTCTACAAAGTGAGTCCAGGACAGCCAGATATACACACAACAGAAACTCTGTCTCGAAAAACAAAAACAAAACAAAACAAACAAACAAACAAAAAGGTGGCAGCATTAAGAAGGTTGAGAATTGCTGGCTTAGAAGAGAGTGAGTGGGCACAGGGCACACATATGAAGGTTAGGGTTGGCTGGAGAGTTCAAGCCCCAGGTGTCCTTGGGACCTCCATTTCATGTTACTGCCAATGTTGGCCTAGAGCTAAGTGACAGGTAGGGACCATGTAGTTCCTCCCCCTCCAACCCCCACAGACAGCAATGTTTCCTAAGGAGAGAGGGATTTGGTCCTCAGACCCAGACACTCTGCCCAGAACTTTCCAGCATGTTATACTGTGCTGTACACAACAGGAGTTCAGACTATCAAGGAGCTAGGGCTGAATGTTCTACTGTGACCTAACAGATGTAAATTATTGTTAAAAATATCTTCAGATTTGTTTAACTTTGTGTGTACAAAACTGGGTGTACGTATCTGTATCGCATGTGTGCCTGGTGCCCAAGGAGCTTAGAAGAAGGTATTAGGTCCTCTGGAACTGGACAATTGCAGAGGAGCCACCAAGTGGATGATGGGAACCAAACCTGGGTCTTCTGCAAGAACAGCCAGTGTTCTTACTTGCCTAACCATCTCTTCAGTCCCTTAATGTAAATTCTTCTAAGACCATATTCCTTCGGTCCTCCCTGAGAGGAGCATACTGTCCTCATAGCAGCTGTGAGCCCTGACATCACACAAGCATTAGAGATCCAGATTAGTGGAATTTGGCTTCTGCTAACCCCTGCCTGCCCTGGGCTGTCTCTGAGCCCAGGAGTCAGCTCCAGCCTCTTTGCAGGGACAGCACACCTCCTCTAAGAATACCTCTTTTCCTTTGCCTTTGATCCATGTCACCCTGTGGACTCAAACCTTCCTGCCCTAGTTCAGCCCTGAGGCCCCTAGATGCAGACCTGTTGTTTTAAGGCCCATACTATTATCAGGGCTCAGCTCTGATGGCATTTGGTGACTTGAAGAATGAGACTGGCAAGCCATGTTCTTCCCATAATGAGGGCCAGAGCCCTGGGCACCACTGCTTGGATTACCTTGCCCAGTAGTTCTAAGGAGAGGATAGGACAGGATCGCCAGTCAGGGGACCCTGTTCCTGCTCAATATGTCTTCCTTACCTGTATAACAAGGCCAATATCCAAGGGTGGTGAGCTATGTAACCCTTTAGGAGTCCAGTAGCCCAATTGGCAGCTAATTCCTGTATCTCCCACCAGTGCGCAGGGCTGAGTCAAAACTGATGAATCCAAGTGACTACCACCTTGAATAGTCAAGAGGAAAAGCCAAATGTCATTAAATAACTTTCTTTTAGTTCTTCAGAGACAACTCTGAGGTTAATCCCTTTTGCTGCTCTTATAGAGGAACCCAGCACCCATATTATGGTGATGCAAAATCATTTTTAACTCCAGTTTTAGCAGATCTGATTCCCCTTTCTAGCCTCCTGGGGGCACTGCATAGATGTGGCACACACACATACGTGCAGGCAAAAATACCCATGCACATAAAAATAAATATACTTTTAGAAAAAAAACCCTCTGTTTAAAAATAAATATCACCATGCAGGTACTCTCCCTCAGACTCCCAGAGGTTGGATGCTGGGTACACAACCCTGGGGCTATGCTGCATCTGCCCCCTTGAGGGTGGTCCAGTGTCTGGAGACATACACACTTCACCTTATGCCTCTGATTGTCTGGAACAAGATGATCAAATGACCCTTTCTTGGTTGGACTTTGGGCATCCTCCTTTATATGAGATAAATCAGACTCCTTAATGAACAAAGGCCTCCTTGATTGCCAAAGCCATGAATTAGTTTGTGCTCTACCTGCGGGATCACAAAAGTACAGTCGTTACAATTAATGGGTCCAATCTTAAATGTGAGAGCCTCTGCATCAGGTGCTAACACAGTCCATTCTGGCATCCTTATCGCTCTTTAATGATAATTGATGTACCTGGGAAGAATGTCAGCTGCATCATTTCCCACAGGTGCTTGCCTCTCCTGCTTCCCATCCTGCTGGCCATCCAGGATGACAAGCAACATGGTTTTGATGAAATCCAAATTTATTAGGGTTATTAAAAGTCATTAATTATTTGGCACCCTCTAGATTTCATTTGCTTCATTCTTAATGAAAATTGACAGCTTTATATTTTTAGGTGTAAAAAGTTGAATTTAGCTTTAAATACTTCCTGTCCTAGGTGTAGGGCTTGGGACTCCCCTATCTTTTTCAAGTTTCTGTTCTGACCTTGCTCCCCAAGTATTGATTAGAAACAAGTTCTGTTTCAGGCAAACAGGTAGTTTGTCTTCCCTGAACCCGCCCCCCCACACACACACACAGCCGCTGTGCTGACTTCCCCACCAAACCCAAGGACAGTGATCTGAGTCCAGAATGGGTATGGGGGGCTCAACAGAGCAGACAGGGATAGAGACCAGAACCCCCTGCATCCTGAAATGAACCCCACAATCTCCTCTCCTCTCACAGATGGGGAGGGCCTGGGTGGGCATCAGTCAGGAGAAGGAGCCTTGTGTTTGACCACTTAGCCCAGCTAGACAAGTAAAGGTGTGACTATTCTTAGGAGGGGCCCTGGCTGAACATTCTTCCTCCAAACAGAAAACAACAGGTTGGGGACCCCACTCCCCTTCAGAACCAGAGGGAGACAGAACTTCAAGAGGACTGCTTTCCAGCTCTGCAAACCTATTGTAGCACAATGAAGCCCCAGCACTCCCTGTGCTCCCCAGGATTTGTTCTGGGGAGAGGGCAGTAATTAAAGACATCCAATAATGGTTGCATGGCATGCTACCCCCCAGAGATCAGCTCAGTTTCTGTGAGGTTCACCTGATGTCTGGATGAGGCCAGCACAGCTCTTCCTGGCTCTGCTGTGTTTGCTCCTCACTTAACAGAAAGTTTAGGCATAGCACAAATTATGGGAAGAGTGTCGCTACATCCGTCATCCTCCCTCAGGAGCAATGGCAATTTGAAGAGTTTTAGCACTCTGAAGGTCAAGATTAAGAACCAAGTAATTAATTACCACTGATTTAGAGATAACATTGTGCCAATTAATCAATTGCTCAATGTGAAGAATTGACAATTAATTGATGGTTTCATTCCAGCCTGGCAGCACTTTTGAAGTTCCAGTGAGAATGAGATGAGAGCTCTAAATTGAAAGGTTATGAGGGTATCTTCTAAGCTGCAAGTAGAAAAAAGTAAAGTAAAGTGAACCATTCACAAAACACCAACTTGGGACATACCTGCCTCAGGGCCTTGACTTAGAGCAAATCAGTTCCACTGAGTGGTCAAGTTACTTACTGTGGAAATGAAGATAAATACTTCATGACTGACGTATGTATGTGTGTGTGTGTGTGTTTGGTTTTTCGAGACAGGGTTTCTTTATGTAACAGAACCCTGCTTATTCTGGACTCACTTTATAGACTAGGTTGGCCTAGAACTCTCAGAGATCCTCCTGCCTCTGCCTCCTGAGTGCTGGGATTAGAGGTGAGTACCACCTACTACGGGATCTGAAGACAAAGCTGCCTATTAGCTACATATGTATAGGGGGCCAGGGTCCATATCACATAAGCTTTTTGGTTGGTGCTTCTATCTCTGTAAACCCCCCAGGGGACTCTGTTGGTCTCCTTATGAAGTTCTAGTCCCCTCTGGGTCCCTCTATTCTTCCTCCATCTCTTCTACAAGACTCCCCAAGCTCCACCTAATGTTTAGTTGTGTGTCTTGGCAACTGTTTAGATCTGCTGCTCTCAGAGGATAGTTATGCTATGCTTCTATCTGAAAGCACAGAAGAGCATCATCAATAGTGTCAGGAGTTTCTCTCTCCCATGGAGTGGGTCTCAAGTGTGTCAGTCATTGGTTGGCCATTCCCTTCATGTAGATCCCCTAGCAAGAAGACTGTCTCTGACATGGACTCTATCACCTTACCCTAGCTGGGCTGCCTTGTCTCGCCTCAGAGGAAGAGTATGATGTTGTCAGTCCTTATGTTACTTGAAGAGCCAGGATGGGTTGATAGAGGGGAGGTCCCCTTTTCTGGGGGGGAGGAAAAGGGTTAAGTTGGGAGAGGGTGGGAAGTGGGAACAGGTAAGAGGAAGGAGGGGGCTGTGATCAGGATGTAAAATGAATAAATAATTTTTTTAAAAAGGAGTGCTCAGGGGCTGGAGAGATGGCTCAGCAGTTAAGAGCACTGACTGCTCTTTCAAAGGACCCAGTTCAAATCTCAGCACCCACATGGCAGTTCACAGCTGTCTGTAATTGCCAGGTGTGATGGTGCACACCTTTCATCCCAGCACTCCAGAGGCAGAGGCAGGTGGATCTCTATGAGTTCAAGGCCAGCCTGGTCTACAAAGTGAGTCCAGGACAGTCAAGGATACACAGAGGAACCCTGTCTCAAAAAAAAAAACAAAAAACAAACAAAAAAAAACAAGGTGCTCAACCTCACCTGGTGCACATGCCTCTTTTATCTTTTAAGCAGCACTGATTCTTTTGAAAAATATCATCTTCCAGAGGGTGAGGTTGCTCTGGGGAATAACGACTACAGTCAAGTCTTTTCAGAAAGATTCAAACCAAGTCTCTCCATCCCCTCTGAACAGTACAAAGGGTGTTCACTGCTCTAAGGGTCACAAAGGCTACAGCCAGCTGTTGGGCTAGGATGACGTGTAGTCAGTTGTCCCCTCAGCCCCTCAAGGGGGAGTCAACCTGGAAGGAAGAGCCTGCGGGACTCAGCAAGGACACAAGGGAGAAAGACACTACTCTAGAATACCAGCAGATACCTTGAGTCTCAGCAGAGGGCAAAAGGCATTCCAGAAAGCCTTATGAGTTGGGATGAGTGAGGAAAAGCTTCAAGTGCAGGGGAAATCCTGGCTCCTCCTCTGAACTCTAGAATCACTTCTGTCATTGATGCCTTTGTTCCCAGCATGTCTGGAATCACCTATAACCTCTATGTCCCTGACCTTGGCTCTGCTGGATGACTCTCTGTTCCCAGTCTCTGGTTCTCCCATCTTGGCCCAGTTAGACCTGTTCTTCATCCACACTGAAGAGGAAGAGGTGTTGGAGCACAGCACTGGACCTTAGGAGGCTTTCCACAGCCACTCCTGGAAGAAGTGTCAGTAAATAAGGCTGCAACCCAAAAAGACCACACTGGACCACTACCTACCATCATGGCAGATAACTTTTAGGAAGTTAAAGAGATAGTTAGGGGAGGAGCATTCTCTCAGCAGTCATCTCAATATAACCAGGAGGAAAATGAAACCAAAAAGGAAGATTCTCACTGCCCTGTAGCTAACAAACTTCCTGCAGTCCTCAGTGAACTTCTCTCACCCCCGAAATGAATCTTGCTACCTGGTTCCAGCAGCCAATTTCTCCCAAAGACATTCTCTTTTGAAGTCTTGCTCATTTCCTCTGATTAGTGCAGAAAATCCAGCCAAGTTCCTGCTGGAGGATAGAAGAGGAGGAAAACCAAAGCAGACACTAAAGCTCCTGTCAGCGGTGCAGACACAGAAAGGCACCCACTGTCCCTCTCTGCAGCCTGTCTTACCCAGGTCCTCAGACATCAGCATTTTCCTCTGTAAGTTCCCTGGGAGCACAGAGAGGGCTGAGCCTATACAGTGGGCCCAAAAGTGGAGGCTGGTGCAGGAACACAGGAGGGGCTGGAGAGGCCTAGCTGCAGCCAGGAGCCCAGAGGCCAGCATGAGTATGAGGGGAGCTCAGCACATGATGGGCAGGACCAGGGGTGCTGATGCAGCTGTGGTGGAAGCTGACCCCTGGGAAAGGGATGCAAAGAAGAACTGGCTTGGACTGTGGGATATCTATGCATCTATGAGGATGCAGCCTGCTACAAGGTACAGGAAGCTGGGAGAGCCTTCTCATGTCAAAAGAAGTCCAGGGCAGGTGACCTAGACAGGCACAGCATCTCAAAAGTGTGCCAGAGACGCAGGCCCTTCCCATCTCCTTCACTTCCTAATGGAAAGTATATTTCCAGTGTCAGGTTGGCAGAATTTCTGGACTTCACGTCCTTTTTCTGATCTGATCTCATTGGCTAAACTGTCTCAGGGGAACCTGAGCTTCTCAGAAGTCATCCCTGTGCGGTGGGCATTCATTGTTCTGGAGCGAGTTATACAACAGCCTGAACCTCCCCAGACATCAAGATCACCCTTTGGACATAGAGAGTCACATGACCACTTAAAGTTTTCCCACTGGTCAGAGTAGGGTCATTTCCTACATTGTGGCTACCATCACTGGGTGAGCTTAGCGAGCACTGGTATTAGATTTGGCCATTTCCCAATTAACACCCAAGGTCTAGGCCTTCAGATCGGTATGTGATGTAAGACTCTAGTAAAAAGGTGGCTAGGTAGAAAAGGGGGACCAACATGACATGAGCTTTGTCATCCCAGGGAGGAAGTATCTTGAGCATGCTCATGAGGAAGGGTGACCTGGAAATTATTATTCTCCCACAGGGACACTCAGTTTCTAGATCAAAATGTTCAAGTAAATTGCAGATGGAGACCGTTGCATCATTTTTCTTAATTAGAAATTTATTTCAGAGCTGTGAGTCCAAAAGTGAAATCTGTCATCGTGAGTTCTCAGCCCAGTCTCCAAGTCAGGCAAGGGGTGGAGGAGGCAGGTGCTGCCCCTCCCCCTACTGAGGGTGCTCAAGCTCCCTGGAGGTAGACAGCCCAGAATCCCATTCTAAGAAGCCCAGCAGCAGCTTTGAGCCCATGCAGTTGCAGCCTAGCAGTAAAGTAGCTCTTCAAATGCTGCTGGAGCCCGTCCATAAGGAGGAGATAATGAAAGGACTGCCCAAATGGGCAAGGATAATACAGTTAATGCATTACTACTTTTATTATTTTATCATCTTTCATTAATTGCTGGCAGCATGCCTGCGGGAGTTGGTTGTATGGAAAGGGCTTTTAGTTAAATGTCTAAGTGAAACGGCCACTTAGAACCTGGGAACAAGGTTGAACCAAGGTTCACTCGACTTCAGTAAATCTTGTCTGAAGGGGTACAGGGAGGCGAGAAGGGGCTTGCTTTCTTTGAGGACAACCAAGCCCTGCAAGGTTTAGACACTCTGAGCTGTTCAGGACCCATCATTTCAAAAATCTGAAGCACAAAAATAATATTCAAAAATTTAAAAACCTTCTCTGACATCACAGCTATACCCTCTCAGCATGTGACCTTCAGCAGGTGACTTACAGTCTCAGCTTAGGTCTCTTCAGATGCACCTGACTCAGCAAACACTTTTCCTGGCCCCAAGCTAATTATCTTTTTTAAAGGTCACAGCTCATTGTTAATAGATGGAGGAGAGGTGTGATCAGGCCGGGGACAGCTCCAGGCCCTTGGGTCCCACTCAGCCCCTCCTTGATGCCTCAAGCTGCCCTTTGCTTTGCTTTCCATCCCCTCTGTGGACTGCAGTCCCTTGGAATGATGGAATGAGGCAGACACAGTAGGGTGTGGATGCTCTCCTGGCCTTTTGTGACCCATGCTGGCTCCCCCCATAAACCCACCAAGAATACAGAGAGGATGTCACCTAACTCACTACTTGACAGCAGCTCTTTGTTCAGCTCTAAGCAATCCCAAGTCATTCACAGCTAGCTAACTGCACCTGTTGTGCCTATGGTGTGCATGTGGAAGTCAAAGGACAGCCTGCAGAAGTTTATTCTCTCCTTCTAACAGGTAAGTTTCCTCACCCCCACCCATCAAACATCAGGCTTGGCAGGAAGCACCTTCAGCCACTAAGGCATCTTGCCAACTTCCCCCATCCCCATCCCCCATTTTTAATTTTAAAAGGAACTGCCAAGCACTTAGGAGGCTAAGGAATGAAAATTGTAAATTAGAGGCCAGCCTGGGCTATATAGCAAGAATAAATCTCAAAAACTAACCAACCATAAAAACAAACAAACATAAAAACAAAACAAGGGAATTGGAGACATGGGTCAGAGGTTAAGAGCACCAGCTGCTTTTCTATTGGACCCGAGTTCAATTCCCAGTACCCACATGGCAGCTCATGTTCTGCCGGGTTCTCAAGACCCCAAAGACCATGCCGGGCGTGGTGGTGCACGCCTTTAATCCCAGCATAGGGAGGCAGAGGCAGTTGGATCACTATGAGTTCAAGGCCAGCCTGGTCTACAAAGTGAGTCTAGGACAGCCAAGGATACACAGAGAAACCCTGTCTCAAAAAAACCTAAAAAAAAAAAAGACCCCAAAGACCACCCAGGAGCCAATTCCGATGTAAATGCATGAGGGTTGTTTGTTCAAACTCAGAGCTTGGACTCTCAAAGCTCACAGGTACAATGGTTCCAGTTGAGAGCCCTGAGCCCAGAAAGCACAAGGTTTATATACAGACTTAGACAAAGAAACAGGTTTTCTATCATATGATTGGATGACATTTGGGTAACTAGTCATGTCCATTTCTGACTGGTTCGTTGTTACGGACTAACCAGCTGAGGTCAGCTTGACCATCAGAAAGTTTGTTTAGAGTTTTTGGGTGCTTTCTCAGAGTGAGCTGTCCGGATATGACTAGAGAACAGCCCTGGAATGCAAGGTTGGGTATATTTTATTGTTTTTCTGGAACTGGAGGTCAGCTCTGAGTCAAACCTGATACAAAATGGAATCTTTTTTCAAGATGGATTTAGTCAGACTCCATACTCACAAATGTGTGTAACAACAATTCCAGGGGATCCCACACCCTCACACAGACACACATGTGGGCAAAACACCAATGCATATACAATTAAAATAAATAAGAAACAAAACAAGAAAAATTTTTTTCCGGAGACAGGATTTCTCTATGTAACAGTCCTGGCTGTCCTGGAGTCCCTTTGTAGACCAGGCTGGCCTTGAACTCACAGAGATCTGCCTGCCTCTGGTCCCATGCTTGGCTAACAAGAAATTCTTAAAGAAACCACCAATCTTATTTCACCATAGCTGACCTCACTAACATTCTCACCAGCAACCCGTAAATGATTTTATTTCTCTGTATTCTCATCATCTTTTGCCATAATTTCAGGTTTTTTTCTAAAAAACCAAAAACCAAACTATACTAATACATGGCTATCTCTAATAAGCAAAGGTATTGTCCATGTGCAACTGTACTTCAGATAGCATGGTCTGGAAACACACACGTCAGCGGGCAGGTGTATCCGTTGTTTACCTTCAAAGCCCATCCATAAAGAATTGCAGACTTCCTCTGGAGAAACTGACTAAAAGCAGTGTCTTTCTTGGGGACACACGTACAGAAGAGGTGGAAAAAGGAGCTGTCAAAATACAAGCAGCCATGAGCTGTGGCCTTCCTCCCTCCTCCCCAGCCAGCACTTGGGAAGGAGGTGGAGGTATCTGGGTATCATTGTATCCAGGAGCTCTCACACACCCACAGCCAGTTTGTTACCTGGTCACACACAGAGGGTGGCAGAAGCTACAGGTACAACCATGCACATATCGTCCAGTGCTGTGTAGCCGGTCACTTCAAAGTGTATCCATACAAAGCAAAGGGTTGATCTTTCTCCTTCACACTGCACTGTGAGTGGTTTGCCTGGGGCTACAGGATCAGCTTCTGTAACAGCTCACTTGCAGGGCTGTTAACTGGGTACAAGTTCCTGGCAGTTAATCAGGGCCTCTGCTCCTCACCTCATGGGCCTCTCAGTCAGGTTGCCTGGCAGCATGATGCTGAAACTGGTATCGGGGACTTTTAAGAGCAGAAGCCACTAGCTGACAAAAAGCAGCTCAAGGGAAGAAGGGTCTATTTTGCTTCACAGTATGGATGGGCGGCTCTCAGATGTGAGGGCAGCAGGAACACAGGGCTGCTTGCTCACATCAGGACAGATCTGGAAGCAAAGCTAAGTACTCTGCTCCCTTCCAGATCCCTCAGAGACAACTGTGGGGAAATTTGCCTTGAGGCTTATGAGGTTAGTGAATGACTCAGAATTTCCAAATAGCCAAAGTGCTTTGATTGTTCCCCAGGAGACTTTCTGCCTTCCACCCCCATGTATGCATGCAGGGGTGCACATATGCATTTGTGTGTGTGTGTGTGTGTGTGTGTGTGTGTGTGTGTGTGTGTGTGT
>CAJQZJ010016246.1:2748264-2804005 GCA_907164525.1 Lophiomys imhausi | reverse complement strand
ACACACACACACACACACACACACACACACACACACACACACACACAGTCTTTAAAAATGTAAAGAGACATGGGAGTGGTGGCATATGCCTTTAATCCCAGCACCTGGGAGGTAGAGGCAGGTGGATCTCTGTGAGTTCAAGGCTACTCTGGTTGACAAAGTGAGTCCAGGACAGCCAGGATACACAGAGAAACCCTGTCTCAAAAAAAAAAAAAAAAAAAAGTAAAGAGAACTATCTGTTAATAAGTGGATCCCAGCATCCTGAGGGCTTGGTGTATCTAGAGCCTCTCATGTCAGCATCTGGATTTCTTTAAGAGATGTCAATTTTCATTGCAATATGGGATGAAGTAAAGCTCCATTCAGTAAAGCTCCAGGCTTTCTTGCTTCATTCTTTTGTGTAACCCTCAGCTGGTACCTCCAGCTAGTTGACCATGCTGTTGACCTTGGTTAGGCCTCTGTCATGTTCCACTCTGGCTTCTTGTGGTAGCCAGGAGATGCTTACTAATACTGCCATTCTTTTCACAGAGCGTGGCCCGTTCAACACTTGCGCAGCTTGTCTGAGGTTCCCTGCTGTGACATATCAGTACAGAGCGTTCAGTACCATCCATCTGTCCCTTTAGGATAAACACAGGATCGTGCACAGGGGACACATGGGGCAAATATTGCTAACTGCCCATGTCAGAGGTCTGGAACAAAGGCCCTGTGAGAGGATGGCTGGGTCGAATAAGTCTGTTCTGATGTGTGGCTGGGTCTAAGTTGTCTGTGGCATGAGCTATCTTTAATCTTTGCTTCTCCATGAGCAGGACTCTCCTCTGAAAAACTGAGCTTAGCTAGTGCTGCACCCACCCCTAAGAATAACCAGGACTCAAGAAGAACAGAACAGAACCAGGGGCACAGACTTGATGCCAAAATCCCCTTTGGATTGCTAGGTATTTACAGTGTAATCCCAATAGTCATCTGGATTCGACTTCAGGCTCACTTCTTCATGTTTATTGTGAAGATGTCCACACAAATTCTTGTGCTCTAGAGAGTCAGAGCGCCTCTCCAGGGTCCTTATATGTAGGAAGTTCTGTAATGTGCAGATACCAGTGGAGGCTGGTGGTCTTTGGACCTGTAGAAATGGACCTAAGCAGAAGAGGGTGAAGGGATGCCACAGAGACACAGATCTGGGTTTCCAGACCATACAATCCTGTGGACCCTGGCTAAGGATTTCCCCTGCTCACCCTGAATCCCAGTACTAATTCTGGTTCCTAGTATCCCCAGTCTTCCTCTGGTAACACACAGAGTCAGAGATCAGGCATTTCTGGGCACAGGAAAAGGATGGAGGAGGGGACAGTGGAGAGATTGACACCACAGAGGACTGAGCAAAAAATCAGATGCTTTCAACAGGGTATGTCGATTCAAAAGACAGAAGAAAACAACAAAACCAAAGCAAGACCCTCAGAAAAGAGAAAACAAAAAGCAAAAACAACAAAAAAAGCAGAAGTGAAGAGCATGCCTGCAGAAATTTATGTGTATATGTGTGCCTGTGTGAGTTTGTATGCACCATTCTTCTAGAATCTGTAGAGTCTAGAAGGAGGTGTCAGATCCCCTGGAACTGGAGTTACAGACCATCATGAACCACCATGTGGGTACTGGGAATCAAACTTGAGTCCTTTACAAGAGCAATTAGTGCCTTTAACCACTGAGCCTCCTCTCCAGGACTATCAAACTTCTTACTAGAAATAATATACAATAATGCAAATGAATTAAAGTTTTCAAGAACTAGAGACTGTCTTTAGTTCTAGAATTCTCCAAAATATGAACAATTAGCCACAGGTGAGGGTTAAAAACAAAGGATAGTTAAGCTTAGCATGGTGGTGTATGGTCAAAATATTGCACTCAGCTGAGAGAGAAGGTTCTTGCTGCGTGGCATGTTTGAGGCCACCCTGGGATATTAGTGAGATCCTGTCTCAAAGTAGGGGATGGTGCTGTATAACACCTGAGAACATTACTCAAGGAGGTATTTCAGCAAAATGGAAAAGGAAACCGGGAAAAGCATTTGGGCCTTTTGGCCTTCCCATAGGTGGATGGGTCTAGGGATGTCCATCCTATGGCCTGTAAGCCTCATTCAGCCAATGATAGCTATGAAATGTGTTCTAAAGTAAGATGTCAAACTTATTTATAACACAGATTTTCGTTTTGCAAATTAAAGACTTTTTAAATTATGTGTATGTGTTTGCAAGAGTCTATGTGTACCATATGGTTGTAAGAGTCCACAGAGGCCGGATGAGGGCTTGGATCTCCTGGAGCTGGAGTTACAGACCCTTTAAATATCAAGTATGAAATCAGAGGGTCCCCGCTTTCAGGTCCAACTACACTGTTTAGCTCCAAGGGGAATGCTATTTATACATCCACAAAACAGTCTTAGAGATTAGAGAGATGATTTTGCAGTTAAGAGTGTTTCTTGATCTTTCAGAGGACCTGAATTGTGTTTCTGGCACCTGGGTTGTATCGAACTGCCTGTAACTCCAGCCCTTGTGTATCTGACACCCACCTCTGGCATCTGAGGGTACTGCACACATGAGGCACCACCACCACCTCCAATTAAAAATCTTTTTTGTTTTGTTTTGTTTTCGAGACAGGTTTTCTCTGTGTAGCCCTGGCTGTTGTAGACTCAGTCTGTAGACCAGGCTAGCCTTGAACTAACAGAGATCCACCTGCCTCTGCCTCCTAAATGCTTGAACTAAAGGTGTGTGCCACCATGCAAGGGAGTTACAGACAGATGTGACCTGCCATGTGGGTGGTGGGATTTGAACCCAGGTCCTCTGGAAGAGCAGACCATACTCTTAACCACTGAGCCATCTCTCCTGCACTTTTGTGGGCGCATTTCACATAACTGGAATGATACACTACATCGTCTTTTGTGACTGGAGTCTTCTGCTTAACGTAATGCTCTCAAGGTTCCTGTGCAGCGCACTGTACTTTCATAGCTGTGTGGATGGACCACACTTTGTTATGTGTGCCACACAACCTCTGAGACCATTACTTAAAGAGGCCTTGAAGTTGCTGGGCAGTTGAAGTACTTCCACTTGCAGGGTGTTTATGCATACTTGTGTGTGAGTTTCATGTGGGTTTGTGTTGTTCAGAAGTGTGTGCCTAGGAGCATGCTCCCTGGGTCGTACAGTATGTTTAACTTTTGAGGAATTGACAAACTAGTCCTCAGCATGGTTACATATTTCATATCCCCATGCCACTGTGCAAGGGGCCTAATCCAGCTCCCTGAGCAGCTTTCTGACAATGCCCAGCCTGGCAGGCAAGGAGTGGTGTATGGGGTAGTTCTGACTGGCATTTTCCTATGGACCCAAGCACCATGGACTGCTTTTTCAATTTAGAACTATCTTGTAGGCACAGTGGAGAGACTTGATTATAAGGACAAAACAGCGTGTAAACGTAAAACTTGATACTGTTAAAATAACTAAGGAAAACTAGAAGATAAAGAGGAAGGATGTAAAAAGAAAACTAACACATTACAGTCCTCCTCTATCCTTGGGGAGGCAAGAGGAGAATGAAATGTGTTCATTTCAACAACAACATCAGGAAACAGAGACATGGGATGAGGCACCTGCAGGGTTGATGCTGTATAATGCCAGTGTGTAGTGCTTCTATAGGTTCACTACAGAATGTTGTATGTAATACAAACAATATGCTATTTACTTTATTTTACATTTGAGAAAGAATCTCACTAGGAAACCCTGACTGGTCTCAAGCTTGCTATATAGACCAGGCTGACCTCAAACTCACAACAATTCTCTTGCCTCTGCTTTATTTTGTATTTACATTATGTCATATTACTTATAACTTCACTGGTAGAACTGAAGAAGGCTGTTAAGAGTGCAGTGGATAAGGAGGGAAAATTCTCATTTCACTAAAAATGTACAATATTCACTACTGTATTGACATGACAACCTGTATCATACAGATGGAGCGTTCTCTCTCTCTCTCTCTCTTTCTCTCTCTCTCTCTCTCTCTCTCTCTCTCTCTCTCTCTCTCTGTGTGTGTGTGTGTGTGTGTGTGTGTGTGTGTGTGTGTGTGTGTGTGTGTGTTAAAGCAACCTGAAAAGAATGTGTAAGAGTCGGATGGGGAGAGTGCAGGCTGGATGTCAGGATCACAAAACTACTTGGGTAATTTACTCATAGTCTTGGTTTCCATTCTGCTTGCTTGTTTCTGTTGTGAGACAGGCATTTGCTCTATAGCTCAAGCTGACCTGAAGTTTGTGATCTTCCTGTCTCAGCTACCCATACCTTCCAACACCCTGCTTGTCCACTCTGTGTGTGTGTACATATGTGAGGGTATGCATACATGTGGAGACTGGAGGTCGACACTGAGTCTCTTCCTCTATCTTCCACACCTTTTGTTTGTTTTGTTTTGAGACAGGGCCCTCTTACTGATCATGGAACTTGTCCACTGTCTAGACTAGCTGGCCAGCAAGGCAGGAAACTTCCTATCTTTATTGGATTACAACCATGTAGCCCATACTGGAATTTTTATAAGGGATCAGGGGACAGAACTCGAGGTCCTTCTATTTGTGTGGCTAGCACTTTACCAACTGTTCTGTCTCCCCTTCTTCATTCTTGAATGACAAATCAGTTGTACATTCACAAAAATGCCCCTCCACACACAGAAAAAGGAGGAAATGCCTCCTGGTTTTTTATTTGCTACCATGGCATCTTTCTGAATGTTCTCTCCACTGTCACTTAGCAGATGATCACAATGTCTTCCTTCTAGGGTGACATCCTACTGTGCAACAGTGGGACTCTGTCCATGTGCCCTGGCACTTCTAAGAGCCTCGTTGCCTTTAAAGGAACATGACAGTGGTTGCCTTAGGTTAGTATGAGTGGCTTGGGCTTGGGGTGAGGGGAGAGCCACACAGGGCATGCAGGTGCCAGTCAGGACCCTGCCTGACTGTTCAGCTATGAGTGGTTGAGCCAAGCAAACTGTGTGACTGTTTAACAGTCTCATAGTGGCAAAGACATTCTTATTACAGTGCAAAGTCCAGGAGTGACAAAAGAAAAAAATTGATACATTTCGATTAAATAAAAGCATAGCATTTTGCAAAGAAAATGCTCAAATCAAGCCAACAGGCTAGAAACAAATTGAAAATGGATATTCATAACATACAGAATGCTGAAAGCTAATCTTCTCAATTTGCAAAGAGCTCCTAAAAATCAATAGGAAAATACCCAATAATCCAAGAGAAAAATTGAGCCAAGGACATAAATAGATGAGTCTGAGGAAAGGAAGTACCAATGAGCATTTGTTTCTGTTTTGCTTTCTTTTCAGGCAGAGACTTGCTACATAGCCCTGGAAGCCTGGAAGGTGCTACATAGTACAGATTGACCTCTAATTTGTGACAATCATCCTGCCTCTGTCACCCAAGTACTGTAATCAGGATTATATGCATGTGCTACCATGCTCAGCTTCAAATGGCTTATACATGAGAAAAGAACCCGATTGGCACAGATGAGTGTTCTGCCCAGATCTCAAGACCCCCAAAGACCACCCAGGAGCCAACTCTGATGAAATCACACAAGGGTTGTTTATTCAAACTCTAGCAGAGACTCACAACATCTACTAACATAGCAGTTTGAGTTGAGAGCCCTGAGCTCAGAAAATATAGGGTTATAAAGGGTTTTGAACAAAGAAAGGGGCTTCTAGCATAAGTTTGGATGACATTTGGACAGACAAACCTGTCTATCCCTGATTGGCTCATTGTTGTTGCCAAACCATTAATGGTCAGCTTGACCAGCAGAAAGTTTATTTAGACTTTTATTTAGACTTTTTGGGTGCCTTCTCAAAGTGAGCTGACTTGTTATGGCTAGGAAACTCCTCTGGAATGCAAGGTCTGGTATATTTTGCTGTTTTTTCCTGGAACTGGAGGTCAACTCTGAGTCAAGCCTAATATAAAATGGTATCTTTTTTCCAAAATGGAGTAAGTCAGGCTCCACAGTAATAACTTCCACCAGTAGCTAAGGCTCTAAGACCAACAACAAATAAATGAGACCTTATGAACTGAAAACCTTCTGTAAGGCAAAGGACACTGTAATTAGAACAAAATGGCAGCCTACAGATTGGGAAAAGATCTCGCTGACCCCACATCAGACAGAGGGCTAATATCCAAAATATATTAAAAAAAAAAAAAACTCAAGGGCTGGAGATGTGGCTCAGAGGTTAAGAGCACTGGCTGTTCTTCCCAAGGTCCTGAGTTCAATTCCCAGCAACCACATGGTGGCTCACAGCCATCTACATTGAGATCTGCCTGGGCATATATGTAGAGCAAATGCTGTATACATAATAAATAAATGTTTTAAAAAATTTTCAAGAAATTAAACACCAACAAACCAAATAATCCAATCAAAAAATGGGGTACAGAGAATTCACAAAAGAGGAATCTCTAAAGGCAGAGAGACACTTGAAGAAATGTTCAACATCCTTAGTCATCAGGGAAATGTAACTCAAAATGACTGAGATTCTGTCTCACACAGGTCAGAGTGGCTAAGATCAAAAACTCAAGTGACAGCACATGCTGGTGAGGATGTGGAGAAAGGGGAACACTCCTCCATTGCTGGTGGGAGTGCAAACTTGTACAACCACTTTGGAAATCAATCTGGCAATATCTCAGAAAATTGGGAATAGTTCTACCTCAAGACCCAGCCATACCACTCCTGGGCATATATACAAAAGATTCTTTACCAGTTCATAAGGACATTAGCTCAACTATGTTCACAGCAGGTTTATTCATAATAGCTAGAAACTGAAAACAACCAGATGCTCTTCAACTTAAGAATGGATTTTTAAAAAGTGGTACATTTACACAATGGAATACTACTCAGCTATCAGAAATAAAGAAACCATGCAATTTGCAACCAAATGGATGGAACTAGAAAAGTTTATCCTGAATGAGCTAACCCAAACCAACATGGCATGTACTTACTCATATCTGGATTTTAGCCATATAATACAAGATAATTATCCTACAATCCACAGACCCAAAGGAATAGGAACTTAGCATAACTATCCTAGGAAAACTGTACCCAGCATCAGATCAAAACAGATGCTTAGACACACAGCTAAACATTAGGTGGATCTCTGGGAGTCCTGTATAAGAGAAGGAGAAGGAATAGAGAGACCTGGAGGGGATAAGAACACATGAAGATCGACAGAACCAACCAACCTAGGCCCCTAGAGGCTTACAGAGACTGAAACACTAACCAAAAAAAGATGAAAGCATATGTAGACTAGATCTAGACCCTCCTATACATATACAGACGATAGGCAACATGGTCTTCATACAGACCCCTTAGCAAGTGTAGGGGGTGCAGTCTCTGCCATGGACTCTGTTGCCTGTTAGTGGGACACCTTACCCTAGCTGGGCTGCCACATAGGGCCCCAGAGCAAGAGGAAGCTCTTAGTCTCATGTGACTGATGAACTTGAGGGGGGTTAATATGTGGAGGCCCCTCTCACCTGAGGAGAAGGAAAGGAGGGAGAGGGGGAAGAGGGTGGGAGGGTGGTACCTGGAGGGGAGGAGAGAAGTGGCTGTGATCAAGCTGTAACTTGAATAAATAAATAAATGTTGGAGGGGAAGAAAAGAACCCTCCTGGGGCTGGAGAGATGGCTCAGCTGTTAAGAGCACTGGCTGCTCTTCCAGAGGTCATGAGTTCAATTCCCAGCAACCACATGGTGGCTCACAACCATCCATAATGAAATCTGGTGCCCTCGTCTGGCCTGCAGATATACCTGCAGACAGAACACTGTATACATAATAAATAAATCTTAAAAAAAAAAAAGAAAGAAAGAAAAGAACCCTCCTGTTCTCAATCCCATCTGCCCCCAGTCCACCTGGGAAATCTATTCTCTTTCCCCTTCCCAGGGAGATCCTTGTGTTCCCCCTTGATCCCTCTTTGTTACTTAGCCTCTCTGGGTCTGTGGTCCATAGCATGGTTGTCCTTTATTTTACAGCTTATATCCACTAATGACTGAGGACATATTGTGTTTGTGTTTCTGGGTCTAGGTTACCTCACTCAGGATGATTTCTTTTCTAGTTCCACCCATTTGCCTGCAAATTTAATGTCATTGTTTTTAACAGTCGAGTAATACTTCATTGTGTAAATGTACCACATTTTCTTTAACCATTCTTTGGTTGAGGGACATGTAGTTATTTTTCCCCCAGTTTTCAGCTATTATAAATTAAGCTGCTATGAAGATAGTTGAGCAAGTGTCCTTGTGGTAGGATAGAGCATCCTTTGGATATATGCCCAAGAGTGGTATAGCTGGGTCTTGAGGTAAATCGATTCTGAAACATCTGAGAAACCACTATATTGATTTCCAAAGTGGCTGTACAAGTTTGCACTCCCACCAGCAATGGAGGAATGTTCCCCTTGCTCCATGTCCTCACCAGCATGAGATGTCACTTGTGGGGTTTTATTTTGTCTTTGTTTTTTAGGTTTTTCGAGACAGGATTTCTCTGTGTATCCTTGACTGTCCTGGACTCACTTTGTAGACCAGGCCGGCCTTGAACTCACAGAGATCTGCCTGCCTCTGCCTCCCGAGTGCTGGGATTAAAGGCCTGCGCCACCATGCCCAATGTCACTTGTGTTTTTTATCTTACTCATTTTGACAGGTGTAAGATGGAATCTCAAAGTTGTTTAGATTTGCATTTCTCTGATGGCTAAGGATGTTGAACATTTCTTTAAGTGTTTCTCGGTACTTGAGATTCCTCTGTTGAGAATTCTGTTTATATCTGTACCCCATTTTTAAATTGGATTATTTGGTTTGTTGATGTCTAGTTTCTTGATTATATATTTTAGATATTAGCCCTCTGTTGGATGTGGAGTTGGTAAAAATCTTTTCCCATTCTCTGAGTTGGCATTTTATACTATTGGTAGTGTCTTTTGCCTTACAGAAGCTTTTTAGTTTCATGAGGTCCCATTTATTAATTGCTGATCTTAGTGCCTGAGCTGTTGGTGTTCTGTTCAGGAAGTTATCTTCTGTGCCAATGAGTTCAAGGCTATTCTCCACTTTCTCTTCTAATAGATTTAGTGTATATTGTTTTATGATGAGGTTTTTGATCCACTTGGACTTGAATTATTCAGGGTGATAGGTTGTAGGGGAGGGAGAAATGATTGGGATTGGGGTCCATTTTGCAGGCAAGGTAGAAACCTAGTCCAGTGGAAACTCCCAGGCAAGGCCTCAAGGGGAGGGACTGGAACACCAACCCAGGCACAAAACCTTAAACCTGCAGTTTGCCTTGCTTGTAGAGTATTCTGTGACTGAAGCCTAGCATAATCATCACCAGAGAGACCAGAGAGTAATGTCCAGCTGCAGAATACCACAGCCAAACATAACAAGTTACAATAACACTAGGCACATACCATCACATCAAGGTTGGATGTAATATAAAAGAAAACAATATTTTTAAAGAAAATATCCCCATCTTCACAAGAAATAAATGCAAATTAAATGCAAATAAAAACACTATTTATCACCTGTCAGACTGGCAATGATCATCAAATCTAAGTTGAGGTAAATTAGAAGCAAGACCCTTCTCACATAGACAGGAAGGGGAAGTAGATATGAAAGGTAATTTGGTATTCATCAAATTTCCACTTGCTGCAAACAGCCTTATAACTGTGCACCCAGATGTTGTTGCAGGGCACAGCATCACAGTGTGGCTTTAGGAGTCAGCTCTTCCTCCCTGTGTGGCATAACTTACCCATAAGTCATTTAGGTTCTACAGCATGGTCACTGTTGTATCAGACCCATAGGAAAATGGTGAGAACAGAGCATGTTGTGGCACTGATTGTCCATCTCCCTCAGGAAGTCATTGCCGTGACAGAACAGCACAGCAAGGCCACTGTATCCCATCACCAGCCTCTGACTGGTGAGTCACAGAAATGTCAGCCAGGCATATCTGCCTTAAGACACATCTCAAATTTTATTTCCTGATTCAAGGACATTGTTAGTTTACTCATTTACTCAAAAAAAAAAAAAAACTACTAAATGTCAAAAAGTTTGTCAAAGTCAGCACCCCCTATTCTACCCCAAGTAGAAGATGAGCATCGAAGAATCTCCAGTGGGAGATGATTGAATTAGTCGCAAGCCTATCTCTTGGTAGGAAAAGCCCCTTGCTCCAACTGTAGACAGAATGCTGTCCAAAAAAGGACAAAA
The DNA here is from genome assembly GCA_907164525.1 of Lophiomys imhausi. Taxonomy (NCBI): domain Eukaryota; kingdom Metazoa; phylum Chordata; class Mammalia; order Rodentia; family Muridae; genus Lophiomys; species Lophiomys imhausi. The sequence continues at coordinate 2,793,798 of CAJQZJ010016246.1, read as the reverse complement.
CCTGGAAGCAGGTAAGTCGACAGCCTAGCTCTGCCAAGACAGGGTAGGCAAGTCCTTCATAACCCCTGCTCTACAATCAATGTCTGTCAGAGAAACGGGGCCAAATGACTGAAGATCGATGCTGTAATGTATGGAGAGAAAATGGGAACTGTCCAGGCAGCCACTGGTATGTCATTTCTTAGTTTTGAAAGCTGCAGGCCCTGTAGTTCCTATAAAATCAGATATATTTATCCCTCTCATGTCTCTGAGGTGGTTGAAGAACAGATAGCTAGAGTCTCATAATTAAATTTTGAGTTGTTTAGTAGTCAAGAGAGTGTTATAGATCTAAAAAGATACTTTTAAAATTGTGTTGCAAGTTAGTATGAATGTTGAGTTAGATATAGAACTTTCAACTCATGGAGATGGTTAGATAGTAGAATGTTAAAGTCAGGTACCAAATACATATGGACTGGACATTGGGAATGTACGCTAAGCCATATAACCCTCATAACTGTGGCCTAATTACCTCTGTTGTTTTGTATTGTATTTATTATTATAAGAGAAAGAGCCATTTGTTGAACTGAAAGGGGAAACTGTAGGGGGAAATAAGATATACCTTAAACTTAAAAAAAAAGGGAAGAGGATGGGGGATTGAGGGTGGGAGGGTGGGACTGGAGGGGGGGAATAGGGAGGGGACTGCGATTGAGATGTAACTTGAAGAAATAAAAAATAAAGGAAAAAAAAATTTGTCAAAGTTCTCTTCATTCACCTATAATCTACATCTTGGGGCAGAGTGTGATAGAGGATCAGTAGTTCAAGGCCAACCTCAGCTACAAAGTGAGGTTTTTGTTGTTTTAGTTTTGTCTTTTTTTTTTTTTTAAGACGGGGCCTTTCTGATAGTCCTAGAAATCACTATGTAGACCAGGCTGACCTCAGACTTACAGAGATCTGCCTGCCCCTGCCTTTCAAGTGCTAGCATTAAAGGCATGCACTACCATGTCTGGCTACATAGAGAGTTTGAAGTCAGCCCAAGTCACACAAGAACCTATCTCAAAAAGCGGGAAAATATATTATAATAAAGATATCTCATGAATTGAGTAGGAAGACTTAAGAGGGTCAGAGGGCGGCAGGAAGAAGAAGGGTTGAGTAGCAGAAATGCAGGCATGGTGCCTTACCAGGACAGGCTGGCTGGGACTGCCTAGTACCACCACTATTCTGGGATGAATCCTGAACTGTTTCACTCTATCATCCCTGTTAGATAGCACACACATGGAAGCAACCTTTGGATAAGCTGAGCCTGGTGTTGCATGATCCCTTTGGCTTTTGTGGGAGATGCAGACGCCCTCCCTTTCACTCTCAGGTTTGTAGCAGGAACTTTGCAGGCAGCACCACACACTTGCTACAGCACCGGGACTTGGTTGTTCCATCAATTAGTAATCACGTGAAGAGTAGCAGGACAGTCCTCCCCAGCCCTCCCAAGAGAAGTAGCCCTAGCCACAACTCTGGGGCTTTGTCTTCGAAACTATGCCTTGACATTCTTCTTGTAGCTAACCATATCAAGGATGTAACCAAAGAGAGTGCTGAACCAGTCAATTCCTCCTCTTTCCCTGTGAACCAAGAGACCAAGAATTACCATTAACAGAAATCCTTGAATGCAAGGTCAAACATGCTGAGGCACAGTCTAAGCAGAGGCTAGTCAATGTGTGTACTTGTTCTCACATTTATGTGTGTATGTGTGTGTATGGTGTACTTGCGTGTGCATGAGCATGAGTGTGTGTGTGTGTGTGTGTGCAAACACATGGGCATAGGCCATCTGTCTCCAAAAAAATGGGAGAAGCCTTGCTTTGCATAGCTCAGTGTGTCTGGGACACACATAGCCTGCCTCTGTTTGGCTCCTATCTTCAGTGTCTGCAAAGTGGGCAGGTATCGCTTCAGGAAGCCCATGCAACTCAAGTGAGCCAGAGGCGGTCTGTGCTCCATCTGTCTAGAAAGCTCTTATTAAGATGAACACCTTTACCCGGGTGGTGGGACTTGCCTTTAATACCAGGACTCAGGAGGCAGAGGCAGGTGAGTTCCAGGAGAGCCAAGGCTACACAGAGAAACCTTGCCTTGAAAAACCGAAAACCAAAACATACAAGTGAACAACAACAAAAGATGCCTTCTACTCAGAAGCAGAATTCCAAGGCAAGGGGTTTGTGGCTGACCTAACCACTCTTCCTCCTCCTGAGCATTTAGAATGTAAGAGCACAGAGGGCTATCAGACCTCAGAGCATTCCTTTAGCTCAACCCCTCACTGAGTACATGAGTACAGAGGCCAGGTTAGATAAAGATGCTTGTCTTAGCTAAAGGCAAGTCTGAGCCCTGGGTGCAGTTCTCCAGTTGAGCACTTTCTGACGCACCCACTGAATGTAGGCTCTGCCCCCATCACCTATTCCTGCACCCTTCACAGGAGGAATAGCCCAGGTCTGCCAGGCTAATAAGGAGATCCTAAGTCCTTTGTTGCTGCTTTCTGTGTGTGAATAGACACCTCTATTATCACAGGACAACACTGAGATACATCTGAACCCCAGCTGGCATATATTAATCAACTGGACATGGTGATAAACAGCTTTGCTTGACACATTGTCAGTGCTAGATCTGCTGGTTTATAGCTCACTGCCTTGACAGGGGGGATTCCAAAGACCAGGAGAAACACAAGCTAACACCAGCACATGCTGGAGAAGGTCCATCAGCCTCTACCATTCCACACAGCAGCCAGTCTACCCATAATCATTTCTAATTTATGATGTGCCAGGGATGGAACCAGGGGTGTGTGCATGTTAGACAAGTACTCTGTCAAGAGCCACATTCCTTTGCATGGAAAGTAGGCTCACTACTATTTACTAAATTCTAGCAGGCCTGAGACAAGAGAACTGGAAACATTGTTTCTAATCAGAGGGGCTTCCTATTTCAGAAGATATGATATGCATTTCAGGTTATGTCCCCTAAATATCACAGGCTGGAGTCCTAATGACCTCAGGGGCCTATACATTTAAAAATAAGGTTTTTAAAGATGTAATCAAATTAAGATGAAGCCATTAGGATGGGCCCAAATCCAGTGTGAAGGAGACCTCACAGAAAGAAACTGAACACACAGATAGATACACAAGCATAGGGATGCCATGTGAACAGGCAAGTAGAGACTGGGTGATGTATCTGCAAAACAAAGACCACCAAGAATTGTCTTCAACCAGGAGAAGCCAAGAGGTGCTAGACAGAACCTTGCACACAGACCTTCCAGGGAAGGATCTTGACTCCCAGCCTCTAGAACCAAGCCCACACTCAGCAGCTGCTTAAGCCCACCAATGGTATACATTGTTACAGTGTTTCTAGGAAGCCAGTAACACGATGTGTATCATAAGTCACCATGGAAGGCTGGCTCCTTGACCCCATACCAGCCATAGACATAAGTCACGGGGATAAATGTGCCCCTTACCAGTTAATTTAATTACAAGGTAAAAGGCCGGGCGGTGGTGGCACACGCCTTTAATCCCAGCACTTGGGAGGCAGAGGCAGGCGGATCTTTGTGAGTTCGAGGCCCGCCTGGTCTACAAAGCGAGTCCAGGACAGCCAGAGATATTCAGAGAAACCCTGTCTTGAAAAAACCAAAAAAAAAAAAAAATTACAAGGTAAAGTAAGAAAAGTTTATTGAACAATTGCTGTAACTGAATCTTCACTCTTCCCTCAGCAATTTGCCAGAATGGACTTTTTCTTTTTTTGAAACAAGGTCTTATATAGTCCATGCTGGCCCTAAACTCACTCTGTATCATAGAGTGGCCTTGAACTTCTGATCCTTCCTCCTTCACCTCCCCAGTAATGGGAATGCAGGAGTGTACCATCTTTTCTGGTTTATGATGTGCCCGGGGTGGAACCAGGGCTGTGTGCATGTTAGACAAGTACTCTATCAAGAGCCACATTCCTTTGCACCTTGACCTGAGGTTCTAATTCAGGCCTATTTCCCTTCCATGATCCTGGGGTCGGGGTGAAGGGGTACTTCCAGAAAGGCACAGGCTGGCTGGTTGCTATGTGCTGCAGCTGCCCAGGGATAGCAACTCCATGACCCAGTTAAGGTCTATGCAAAGCCAAAGATGCAAGCACATGACTGCATTAGTGAAGGGGCGGCCCATGCCACTACTGACTAATGGTTTGTTTGGGGCCAGGAAACTGTCTCCTGTGAGAAAATATATTATTCTATAATTTCCTTAAAATATTAAAAGTGGAGTTCTGCTGCTAGAGCCCAAGCTGCATGTATTGGCCCTGCATGGCCTCTGCAGGAGGACATGGCTGAAGGGCTTTGGGAACTAGGGCCTGGTCTGGCTTTTTACTTGGGAAGGCTGTTTGGGAAGAGGGGATTTTCTGTTCCTCCACCCAGCAGGGCCCTGAACATACTCAGCCTCAAACACTACAGGACTTTGAAGGAATTATGATGTGGGTAGACAGAAACAAGTCACTTAAAACCCTGGAACCCACAGAGTGGAGGTGTGTTGGGGAGAACTTGGTGAAGATCTCAGCACCACAATGCACAGGACACCTGGGTCATCTTTATAAGACTTTCAGTCTAGCCGGGCGGTGGTGGCGCACGCCTTTAATCCCAGCACTTGGGAGGCAGAGGCAGGCGGATCTTTGTGAGTTCGAGGCCAGCCTGGTCTACAAAGCGAGTCCAGGACAGCCAGAGATATTCAGAGAAACCCTGTCTCGAAAAACCAAAAAAAAAAAGACTTTCAGTCTAGATATTAGAGATCATCAGGAGGTCTCTGTATGAAATTCAGGAGTCAGGGCTGAGGAGAGGGCTCAACACTGGCTGTGCTCCAGAGGACCCAGGTTCAATTCCCAGCACCCACACAACAGTGCATAGCCCTCTGTCCCTCCAGTTCCAGGAAGTCTGGATGGAATATTACCGACAGTTGGCTATGGGACTGACCCCAATGTGTCTGGGGGAGGAACAGAAAGCCCTCAAGCCCCAGGAAGATAAGGAAGTTAGGGTCAGAGTCATATCAGACATTAAGAATATTGTACTTCCTTGACGTACCCAGGCAACGAAGGAATAGATAGGGCAGGGAATTGTGATCAGGATTTTAAAAAGCCATTGTTCTCCATCAAATCGGCACGTGGGTCATTTTGTCTTTTGTTTAAAGTGAAAAAGAAATTGTCTCACTTTCACTATTTGCAGCATTGATAATTAGTTATCACAGAGGAAGGGTCTTGTTTTTCACACCCACAAAAAAAAAAGTCAAAGTTGTCTGTGGTACTAATCTCAATCTCTAATCTGGGGTGTGAAACTCATCATCAGAATATGCAACCAAGACAGCAGGATACAGGTGAAGGAATTAAAACAGGTAGAGGGAAGGCAGGGGTTGTCTTAGTCAGTGTTCTGTTACTGTGAAGAGATACCCTGACCAAGGAAAGTCTTATAAAGGAAAGTATTTAATTGAGACTGGTTTACAGTTCAGAGGTTCAGGCCATTGTCATTATGGCGAGGAGCATGATATCAAGCAGGCAGACATGGTGCTGGAGAAGGAGTTGAGCTTTTGAAACCCCAGAGCCCACCCCCAGTGACACACTTCCTCCAACAAGGCCATGCTTCTTAATCCCTCTCAAGTAGCACCACTCCCTAAGGACCAAGCATTCAAATCTATGAGCCTATGGGGGCCATTCTTATTCAAACCAACACAGGAGGCTTGGCAGTAGAGCACCAACTCCATGCACAAGGCTCTGAGTCCAATCTCCAGATCTGCCTATCTCCAAAAATGGGAATCTGGGGTGTTGGCTACTCAAGTGACAACAGAATTGGTAAGTGACAAAAATGTGTCAAAAGCCTCATCACTGTTCTCAAAGCAGATAGGCCTGTAGGGAAGTGAGTCTGCTAGTTGTCAGAAGTAGCTGGAGCCACAGAGATTCCCACATCCCTGCTGGAGGTACAGTGATACTTCCCAAGTTCTGGCTTCTTTCATCTAGTTATCTTCTCCCTGCTCCCTGGTCAAAAAGAAACCCCTGAGGAAACTGTAGGATTCAGCTGACTAGGGACCAGAGCAGAAAGGAAAAGATGTGGCCAGGACCCAGGCAGCAAGCCCACCTGAGAGCCTCAGCCCTCCCCTATGGCCTGGCCCTTGGTGGGTGTTTTTTCTGTTCCACGCACTCCCAGCTTCACCATTGCAATAGTTCAGAAGCTAAATTTAATATGTCAACAGCATGTCAGCACAATGCCCACCTGACCCAGGACTGCTGAGCACTCTGGGGGCAAGCCTCACAATGCCCAGGAGCCTCTTGTTGCAGCAACACAGACCACTGTTAGAGCAGCAGGGATGGTGCCTGGAGGAGAAGCGCTGGAACCTCAGAGATCCAGCTCTTCTGTTTGTACATCTGGAGTGATTAGCTGGCTACCTCCCTCCTGCTTATCACATCCATAATAGCAGGTCATGTTGGGCTACAGACACCACTGAGAGATACAAAATGAAATAATGGAATCTTCATATTGATTCACTCATCAGCAGCCAAGCTGGTCTAGAAAATACAGTAAATATGGGTGGTGTCTGCATGAACTAAAACAATCACTGGCTTATTAGCTCTTGGCACCCGGAATAGGACTGGGATTGATGCCTGGGATTCCCTCTAATCTTATCTATTTTACAAGCGAGCCCGTCTTCCCACTTCTGTGTAAGAATTGCAGTTTTACATCAATTACATTTCAATTAGCATTGCAGATCTCCCTTTCCCTATCACTAGCAGGCTCCACACATACTGAATGTCAATATTTTCTCTCATTTTATTATGCTAATCACACAAGGAGCTGTGGGTGGGGGGCAGTGCTGGGCTCTTTCTGGAGTCTGAGCTGTCTATTCTACTCAGATGCACTATTTACAAGCAGCTGGCTTTCCCGGGCAGGCGCTTCCCACATCCACAAACATGCAAGGCTAATGGGTTGGAGTAAAGAATGTGTCTGCCTAAGTGACCTCCTCATCGGCAGGCGCAGGCGTCTGAATATCGAGAAGTCATGCAACTCCTCATCTGTGTATCTATCAGCTGCCGTCCCACCCTGCAGCCAGCAGATACAGAAGTGACCAAAGCCGAAAGAAGTGAAGCTCAGAATCAGGTCTAGAAACTGAACACTGCTCATGTCCCGTACTCTGTCCTGTGTGAATGCCAATGGCAGCCTATAGTCTTGAAAATGGCCATTCCACAAGAGAGCAAATAACATTTGTTTGACATCTCTATCCTCACCAGCAAGAAGAGGCAGACAGTCCTCACTAAAGGAGGACTTCTGTACAAGCAAAATTTGCTTTTAAAAAAAATGTGCAGATTTTCAAGGAAGTGCCCTGGAACAAAGCCCCAGCACCAGAGTAGAGGGTGTTGGATCCAGCAGGATGAGTCTGCACTGAGGCAAACCTTGCCAGGACCACTGGGACAGCTCTTGAGAGTCATCTGTAGTTCACCCTGCTCTGATGGAAGAGACAGGCCTTGGGTGTGCTTCAGGGCTCCTACCAATCCTCCCAAGTGTGAGGTAAGTTCAGAACAGGCTCATGACCTGGGTACCCTTCTGGCCCAGTGGGTCATTCTGTCTTCTAAGACTGTCCTCCTTGTTTGATGATTTTTCAGCCCTTCACAGATGCCTAAACCTGCTCCTGCTCCATTTCTGTTCATTTCCTCCCCTCCCTTCCTGTCCCTCTTCCACTCACCTGGACATTTCCCCTCACTTCCTATTCCTCCTCCAGTCTCCTGTCCTTCCCGCTCACTTAGTCACATAGATCTTCATGTCTCTGAGGCCTGCTCAGGTAAGAACCTCAGTTCGACCTTGTCCCACCCCACCTTGTGTGGTTCTCTATATAATGAATATCAGATTCATTTCATTGACACACTGAAGCTCCTTGATGGTGGTGTTATGGATGGAGTTACAACCGCCAAAAAAAAAAAAATGCTGATGTCTTTACAGTGGTCTCTTAGCATGTGACCTCATTTGAACTAGGATTGCTGCACATACAATTAGTGAGCATGAGACTATGCTCCAGACACTGGAACCTGGACTATACAGAGGGACCTATCCAAGGCAGGATGGAGAGGAGAAGGAATTCAGATGCTTGGGAATGAGGCACAGCACTACAGCACTACCAACAGGGCCTGAGACTCCAAACCCAGGACAAAGAAAGAAAGAAAAGAAGGGAGAAAAGGAAGGAGAGAAAGAAGAGACTGAAGGACAGAGGGAAAGGGGAGCAAGGGATGAAGAAAGAGAAGGTCCTTATATTTTCTGAGGCCACCGTGGGAACCTGTCTGCTTAGTGCTCAGCTCATCAGTTTTGTTTGTTACTTTCAGTGTATCTTGTTGGCCCTCTGCCTAATGACTGGAGATTAGGGTCTGGACATCTTTGGGGTTTTAGGGCTTCATTCTGCCTACCACATTCATCCAATCTAATGAAAACACTGACTCCTTTCCCCAGCCCATGTCCCTTCCAGGGTGTGGGCATGGTCAGGGCCTCTGCTCTCCAGAGAGGAAGGCAGCCTGAAGAAGCTCTCCCAGACTTGAGAGAATCATCTGACAGACCAGACAGGAAAACAATGAGGTGCCAAAAGTGAGTCTGAGGTTTCAGTAGGAGTGGGAAAGGATGGAATCATTGTTCCCTAAGGCAGAAGAAAGGCATGTTTAGAGGAAGAGGAGGCTAGCCTCTCGGCCTGGACCTGTTGAGGTGCAGACCAGGCGCTGGGAGGAGACATCAGTGATGGTAGATGCAGGGGTCTAAAACCCAGGGAGAGATGCAAATGCTGGAGTTATCTGTGCATGGGTGAAATTTAGACACTGGAGACCTTATGATGCCTCTCGACACTGGGAAGAGATCTGAGGATGGAGTCATCCAGTCCCAGAGACAGGAAATGAGAAGTTGGCAAAGAGGCCTGAGAAGGAGGAAAGCAAGGAAAGTCAGAGAAAATCTGTAATCCAAGACATAAGTAACCCACAGTGTCCCTTGCTAGATGCAAACTAAGAATTAATTGGCTGTTGGCAACACCATAAGCTCTGAGCATAGGGAGAGGAACTCCAGGGTCATAGAAGGGCAGAGCTGAGTGGAATGGGTCCACAGACTATGGAAGATTGCCAACAGCCAGAGGAGAACCAAGAGGGAAAATTTAGCTTCTGGATCCCAAAATACACTCCAAAGTTACAGAGTTCAAGACAGAGTGAGGTTGGCATGTTTATACATCAATGGGACAAGCCTCACTTGCATAGTCAATATGTTTCAACAGAGTTTTCTTTTTTTTTTTTTTTTTTGGTTTTTTGAGACAGGGTTTCTCTGTGTAACAGCCCTGGCTGTCCTGGACTTGCTTTGTAGACCAGGCTGGCCTCGAACTCACAGAGATCCGCCTGCCTCTGCCTCCCAAGTGCTGGGATTAAAGGCGTGCGCCACCACCGCCCGGCTTCAACAGAGTTTTCAAGACATGCCAACACCAAAGGGCTGGTATACTCCAAACAGATGCAAGAAAAACTGAATATCCATGGGAAAAAGAAAGATAGCCTCTTTCTTGTATTATTTTTAATTTTTGTTGTGAGCTTAGCCTTTAATGGCTGAGCCATCCCTCCAGCCCTTGTGTTATTATTATTTTTTTCTATGAAGGCTAAGGGGACCCAGGTTTCATTCCCAGAATCCACATGGAAGCTGAAAATCATCTTCGACTCATCTTTTGGGCTTCACAAGCACCAGGCATGCACATTACCATGACAAAATACATTCAGACAAAATATTCTTACATATAAAATAAAAAAATACCTTTAAAAAATACATAAATAGGGACATAGGGACGTCCAGATGGCCCCAATCCACCATAGGCCTGGGAGTCACTAAAATAAGCAAGTAAGTGGAGAGATGATATAGAAAGGGAAGCATTTGAGTACTGTGAAGAGAGGCGGAATTGGAAGTGAGTAACAGCCTGATGTAAATAGCCTGCACTGCCACCTGAGGCCATGGTGACTTCCTGGCCCATGCTGCCACTGAGGACTATGTTTGGGTCCATGACCCTGCAGCAGCAGGGGGTCCATGGTCCACATTAACACCAAAGGCTTGAAAGTCCCTGGTCTGAGCTGCTTCCTGGGACTATATTGATGTCAGAAGGCTGAACAGAGCTGGCCCAGCCCCTCACCAGTCCTGCAGAAGGAGATATGGCCCCACCCCTTGAAGGAGCTGTAGCACTCAAGAGAGCATGCCCTGCACCTCACCAGGGCAGTACTGGAGAGCTGGCCATGGTGACCAACTCAGCTAAACCCTGACCCAGATCCAGGGCTTTGAGTTGGCCCACCCTAACATCTACCCCATCGATGAACTGCTGGAATATGTGAGGGGACCAGTCCTGCAGATCCAAAGCTGAAGGATCTCCATGACATAGGGCACAAACAGGATATCTGAGAGGAGTCCTGGTGAGGATCTAGTGTTGATGATGTAGCAGAAGTGAGAGGCCTCAAACAGATCAACGGCACATTGCAATGATCGTTTGCAAAAAAAAAGCTGTTTGGGCAAAAGGGTATACACTGTGTGATATGTACATACATGTGAAACTTCCACCTTGAAAGTTTTGTTTTGTTTTGTTTCAGGAGGAAGGTTGAAAGGGAGGAAGGTGGATATGGAGGGACGAGGAGATAAATGGGATTGGGGTACATGATGTGAAATTCACAAAGAAACAATAAAAATTTTTTTATTTGTTTTTTTATTTTGTGAATTTCACATCATTCATCCTGATCCTTCTCCTCTCCCACCTCACCTCATACCCACACTCTACCCTTGCAACCTCCCCCACATTAAAAAAAAAATCTCATTGCGGAAGCTGTAGTGTGTCTCAGTGTGTCCCACAACATTCCCCTTTGTTCACACATTTTTTCTTGCAAATGTTCATTACAATGACTCCTTGTTTCTGCTACTTTCTCAATACTGGAACCTCACTGGAACTCCTCTCAGATATCCTGTTATTGTCCTTGTGCCATGGACATCCTGTAGTTTTGGGTCTGAGGAACTGGCCTCCTCATGCATTCCAGTTCATACATGGGGTGTATGTTAAGGTAGGCCAACTCAAAGTTCTGGTTCTGGGCCTACAACCCCCACTTGCAGAGCCTGCTCTCCCGACTGCTACAGCATGTGAGGGGCATGGACAGCTCTCTGGCTCCTGTGACCCCCATCAGGGCCAGATCTCCTGTCTGCCACAGGTGGTGAGGGCCAAAGGGGGTGAATGGGAGGGGATCATCACTGGTAAACTTGAATAACAGGGATATTTTTTTAAAACACTTTCTTTCTCTTTTTCTCCCTTTCTTTCTAAGACAGGATCATACTATGTATCCCTGGCTGACCTAGAACTGGCTATGTAGACCAGGCTGGTCTTTGTTTTTGTTTTTAGATACAGGTTTTTTCTGTGTATCTTTGGCTGTCCTGGACTCACTTTGTAGATCAGAGTGGACTTGAATTTACAAAGATCTTCCTGCCTCTGCTTCCCAAGCACTGGATTAAAAGCATGCACCACCACGTCCGGCAACCAGGGTTGTCTGGAACTCACAGATCTGTCTGCCTCTGCCTCCTGAGTGCTGGGATTAAAGGCATGTGCTACACTTGGCCTGCTAGGATTTTCTTTTCTTTGTTTTTTTTTTTGAGGGGGGGGGGTTGAGACAGGGTTTCTGTGTGTAACAGCTCTGCCTGTCCTGGACTTGCTTTGTAAACCAGACCGGCCTCGAACTCACAGAGATCCACTTGCCTCTGCCTCTAGAGTACTGGGATTAAAGGTGTACACCACCACGCCTGATTTAGAATTTTCTTTAAAAGTAAAAATATGGCCGTGCATGGTGGCGCACACTTTAATCCCAGCACTCGGGAGGCAGAGGCAGGTGGATCTTTGAGAGTCTGAGGCTAGCCTGGTCTACAAAAGGAGTCCAGTACAGCCAGGGCTACTACACAGGGAAAAACCTATCCTGAAAAACAAAACAAAAAAAGGTAAAAATATGTACAAATTATTGTGGAAAATTATGCATTGATTAAAGCTATTGGGGGAGGGAGGGAAAGGAACATTACCTAAGCGAAAATATAAACACCCAGTTATAATGTGTTCAACACCTTTGGTGCTGAAAGAGAAAACATGAGGTAACACCTTTACCCACAAATTGGTGAAGATTCTGTTAAAGGCCTTGCTGGTTTTAGCGAGGGCTCCAGCAAGCAAGCACACTTACTAGTCAGTTTGCCTCTGTTCCATGCCAGAAGTAAAGCTAAAGTTGACCTTACACACGGCCCAAGCCTGTGGGCAGATGGAGCCTCCTTCTCAGAGCTTCTAAAACCAAGATAAAGCAGCCACAGCCTGGCACACCCATGCCTCTGTAAGCATGAGTCTTCAGGTCAAGTGGCCCAGTCTGGTAATGCCAGAGCCTGCTCTGATCCGTTGCCATGGGAGCCCTTTTGTGACATAACAAAGCTGATATTCCCTTGCTTTTTCCTAAAGTGAGTCTGTGGACCACCTTATCATGGTCTCCTAAGAAGCTCTAACTTCTGAGTCAGGAAACCAGAGTCTGGGAATTTGACTTGAGCCAGAGGCAATGCTGGAAATCATCCCTGCTCACCATCTCTGTAACCATCTATTTGATAAAACTTTGTGAACAGCAGCAAGGTTTTCTGTCCCTCACACGGAAGATGACTGACAGGTGGGGGAAAGGGCACATTTGCCCCAGGGCAAGGATGGTCCATGTTTAGTTGACCTGACCTTAAGACCAGGTTCCTACCCAGTCACAGTAATGCTTTAAGAAGAGAATGACTCCTCCAGAAAGATGATCACCCTGCATGGAGGAGCCAGTATTGCCCTGGGAGGGGGCTTAAGGAACACTGGTCACTGGTACAGACCACAACTCTTCCAGACTTGACCAAACAGCTAACAAGACAAAACTGAGCCCCAAGCAGGGCATACATAATTTGGGAACATAGCCATCACTCTTGGATAATGGAAAAATGACTAAAGACACTCACCGATACTGATCAATATGTGGGTGGCCCTTCTACAAGTTCGGGTTTGTTTTGTTTTTCAAGACAGGGTTTCTCTCTGTAGCCCTGAGTATCCCAGAACTCCCTCTGTAGACCAGGCTGGCCTCAAACTCACAGAGATCCACCTGCCTCTACCTCCCAAGTGCTGGAAATAAAAGTGTGTGCCACCACTCCCCAGCATGGGTGGCCCTTCTGGTGAAGTGGAGGGAACTACGTATATGATGTTCCTCTTACACCTCTCTGCTGAAACTGCCAATTAAGTTGGTTCTCAGAGAAGAACAGGCATTCAAAGGGCAGGAAAGCAGCATCTAGAACCCAGGGTGCCAGGCAATGTGGATGATACAGCTGAGCAGCAGCTGCTAACCTACTCTTGACCTAAAGTCATAGTGTTCTGGGGAAAGCTGCTGACCACCCTGGAGGTGGCTCCTAGATGCTGCCAGTCTAACTGCCGTGAAGCCACCTTTTCCTGTTGTCCTTGATGACTTTGACCCTTTCTATTTCAGTTCCTTGTAGACTGTTGCTTGTCACCTACTTCACTTGGCTTCAGTGAGGACCAGAGAAAAAAGTCAGCAACAAAAGTTATTGGTGGTCATATCTGGCCTCTGCATAGCTTATATGCTTTACTGGGGCTCACTCTGAGAGAGGGATACTGAGGAGATACCTAGAGCGGTGATTGGGTACCCATGCTCCATTCTGTGATGTGGATGAGGAGGTTCCCAGCCATGGAATGTATTCTTCCACACTCAGACCTCTGTTATCCAGGAATCCCTGTGGGAACCTCATTCACAGTCTAGCCTGCTTAGCCTTGGGCTCTGCAATGAGAACCCCAAAATATCATTGTTTGAAAAATGATGCAATTTTAACTCTGTTGTCACTTTTCAATATTTAGGTAATTGATTTTTGTGTGCTTTCAATATTTATTTTTTGAGATTATAATATAATTACATCAATTCACCATTCCTTTCCACCCTCTAAACCTTCCATGTACTCTACCTCTCCCCATTCTCTTTAAATTACATACTTAATTGTTTTTTTAAAAAAGAGCTTCCTCTGGGGCTGGAGAGATGGCTCAGCGGTTAAGAGCACTGCCTAGTGCTCTTCCAAAGGTCCTGAGTTCAATTCCCAGCAACCACATGGTGGCTCACAACCATCCACAATGTGATCTGGCGCCCTCTTCTGGAATGCAGGTGTACATGCAGACAGAGCACACATATGCATAAAATAAATAAAATAAATCTTTAAAAAAAAAAAAGAGCTTCCTCTTGCACTGGAGGCCTATATAGCTCTATTGGGGCAAAGTGTCCCACTAACAGGTAACAAGGTCTATGTTCCTGTTCCTTTTGGTGTGTTGATTGTAAGATAGTTATCCTGTAAAACAAAAAGAAAGAAATAAAGAAAAGAAAAATAAAAATGATGCATTCAGGCTGGAGAGATGACTCAGTGGTTAAGAGCAGTGTCTGCTATTCTAGAAGACCTAGGTTCAGTTTCCAGCACACACACAACAGCTCACAACCATCTGTAACTCCAGTTCCAGGGGAACTGATCCCTCACACAGACACACAGGCAGGCAAGATACCAATGTATATAAAATAAAAGGAAATCTTTAAAAAAATTTAAAAAAAAAGAAAGAAAGAAAAGCCAGGCTGTGGTGGCACACGCCTTTAATCCCAGCACTCAGGAGGCAGAGGCAGGCGGATCTCTGTAAATTTGAGGGCAGCCTGATCTACAAAGCAAGTCCAGGACAGCCAATGCTACACAGAGAAACCCTGTCTCAAAAAACAAAACAAAACAAAAAGACAGATGATGCATTCATCTCCTAGAGTTACAAGAACATAGTGAAAACTGGGAAGCCCAAGTAACACACTGAAAAACACCATAATGAAGTCTATTCTTTCACAAAATGACTGTCTACTCCTAGAAATGCCATTCTTGTACAGTCCAGAGGACAGAGCTCAATGGCCTGCTGTGGAAAGAGTCATCCTCTCCCCAGCTTCCAACAGCTCTTGGTTTGTGGCATATCAGGCCAGTCCACACATGACATCCCTCTGTGTGCACTTCTGTCTCTATGTTTATAAGGACTCTGTTCACACTGGATTAGGAGCACCAAAATGACCTCCTCTTCCTACAGCCATCATCTGTGAGGATCTTGTCTCTAAACAAGGTCTAAGGTACTGGGGATTCAGACTTCAACACTAAGTGTAGAGAACACGGTTCTGCCTCCCAGCCAGGAGAAAGCAGGCCTGAGGCTGCCAAACAGGGACAAAATGCAGCACTTTGCAAGAAATCCATGGCAGGACATATTCCAGAACCACCATTTGCAGGTTGACCACAAAAAATAACTGAAATTAGAACACCTTACAGAGATAATGTCCATGTTGCAGGGTGCCCAGATTGAGCCACCAAACAGCATGGCGAAAACAGGACAGACATACATCACTGTTGCTTCGATAGGTTACCTATCAAATGGAGGCAACTGATGAGATAAACAGCTTTAGGAGAGCTCAGTATTAAACTGTCATTTTGTCAATAAAACGTTATTTCATCAATATAATGTCCACGTGCCTGAATGCCTCTGCATAGTTAATTCTGCTGATGCATTAGAAAATGTTCTACACAAAATTAATCAAAAAGTAGTGTCAATAGAAGGGCAATAGATAGATGTAGATATAAAGATTACAAACCTCTCTCAAAGCAGTAGTCCCACCAAGAAATTTCTCATCTAAGAATATTTGTATTTTTTTCATAAAACTGCAATTTGAAAAATTAGTCAGTCAATGAAAAACAATTAGAGTGATATAGGGAAATCCCCTGAGAAATTAATTTCTATAAAACATTGTTTAATAAATTGCACTTAATGTTTGGAACGTCTTCTGAAAATGAAAATGGCCACATTCTTGGTGCCTCTGGATGGTTCTACCACCTAGAACCTGGAACCTGACAGAGCTATGGGTCCTTGAACACAGCCTGAAGCTGCAGGCCTCTGGGCATCTCTGTGAAATTTGGGTTGTTTTAGAATCTCCTGATTTCCCATGTGCCAGCAGGAAAGTAGCTCTTTGCAACTGACCAAAGCCCCTGATCCTTCACTCTGGGCCAAGGTACTGCTTCCTACTTTTGCTCCAACCTGGGATTGTTGGCACTTCCCCCTTTCACTCCTGGCCTTACCCATGCCGTATTCCAGACCCCATCTTCTGTCCTGAGCCTACTTCCCTCTGAGAGGCCTCTGGGACCCATATTCCCATTCTCAAATCCTGGGATCACAGTATGCAGTGAACTTGTAGTCCTCACCTGAGGTCAACAGGAACAAGGGACCACAGAAAGAATATCCACAGTGCAAGAGAAAAAGGTTTTGAGACACACTCACAGTCTTCTCATGAGATTTGTAGTTTAAGTTACCTTGCTCTGAGCAGGAATTGCTGAAGATTGGACCCACCCATCAGACCGTGACCATAGTACAACTGGACCAGAAGCTCCACCTGCACAGCAGGACCTGAGGTTGTGCTGATGCCCAGGCCCAGACCCATGGAGCAGTGAGCCTTACCTGCTCCATTTGCTATTGCTACCCAGACTGACCCTAGGGAGGCATCTTGGCTCCAGACAGACCTAGTGACAATGGCAGAGATCTGCATCTGGATTCCTGGGGCTAACACAGGCATTGCCACGGACATGCTGTTCCTCCAGCAAGAGCTTTTCCCATTGTGTGCATTTGAGAAGAAGGGTTAATGGCAGTATCATCTGTTCACCAAAGTAGTAAGGCTTTATGGTGGTTAGGAATGTGCTCAGCAGTACAGCATTTGCCTAGCATATGAGCCTGTACTCAACCTCAGGTAACCTAGTGATTGGCTTACAAAACCTGCCAGTTTGATAAAGGACTCAGAGCCCCTGATCTAGCTTCTGCTACCTGCTGTCCTCTGGGGCTGACCTCATCCCTGCCAGGACATAAGACTCTACCATGTTGTGGTGGTTTAAATAAGAATGGCCCCCATAGGCTCATATATTTGAATACTTAGTCATCAGGGAGTGGCACTATTTGAGAAGGATTATTAGGTCTTGTTGAAGGATGCATGTTCCTGGGGGTGGGCTTTGAGGTTTCAAAAGTCCATACCCAGTGTACTCTCTCTCTCTCTCTCTCTCTCTCTCTCTCTCTCTTTCTCTTTCTCTCTCTCCTCATCAGCCCCCTCTCCCTGCCTGCTTGCAGATCAAGATGTAACTCTCAAATACTCCAGTGTCATGATGATAACAGACTAAGTCTCCAAAACTTTAAGCAAGCAAACGACCAATTAAATGCTGTCTTTTTTTTTTCTTATGACAGATGTGCAAGTGTTGGTTTTAGAATCAGAGACATGTGGCTTTAATCCATGCTTTACCTCACACCATTTCTATAGTCCGGCACAAAAGCACTTCTGAGTCACCTCATTCTGCAGGACTGCCTTGGGTACCTGCCCTGATTCTGGTCCCAAACGGCTACTGTGATTAGATAATTCTTTAACTTGGACAGTTGAAAAAAAACAGAGACCAAGAAGTCATTGTTGGAGGTCTAGTCCTCCAGAGTCTGACAGAGCAGTCATCTGAAAATGCTCAACCGTTCACTTACTTGCTCAAGACCTGGCAGAGGCCATTCTGGAAGGTCCATCAAAATACCCTGGTCACAGCCAGAGAGGCTGAGGTTGCAAACTCCTAAAGCCAAAAGTGAAGGAATGTGAGCAGAATCCAAAAGACCTGGGTGCTTCAATCAAGGCATCTGTGTCTCCAGCACACAGCCACCCCATTAACTCTCACCTATAGGCACCAGGCATGCACATGGAGCCCTCTCTTCAGCCCCTCTGTTAAACATCTTATTTTTAACAATAAAATGAAAGTATCAGTGGACCATTTTGTTTTCTTGTGAAAACTTTCAGAAATGACACTTGACACACTTAATTCCAAAGGGCAAAGAAACACCTGTAGAGATCACCTGACACAGTCTTTAAAAACCTCTTTAGCTGGCAAGACAGATATTATTAGCTCTGTATATCACTAAGAGGCTCACGTTGGAATCTAACAGTCCTTATTAATTTAATTATCAAACCAAATTTGCAATCATTACAATCTTTTTGAAAAGAAGAATTGTATTATCAATATATTTCCCATCAAGTATTCCTAGAAGCTTACAATTATCTGTAGATATATTCACGCTCGGGAAGAGGTCCTGTGTGTTAAATATTTTATTTCCATCTGATAGCATTTATCATCTAAAAATGTTTTATAACAGTTTGGGAAAGTCAATATCTTTAAAGTTCTAGGCCATCAGTTAAAAGGAAGGTAATTTTGATATATTTAAGTCATTCAGTAATTTTTATGTATATTTTTGACTGGGTGGGAGCCAAGCAAGTGTTTTCCCTTGGTGATGATATAATTATGAAAGATTCACTAACTAGAATGACGAAAAGGCGACAGTGACGCCAATGTCAAGAATATTAATAAAAGGTGTCCTAAATTGCTCATTAACTAAATCAATAACTCCACTAGGGGCTTAGATCTCTGGTGTACAGAGGGCAGCTCAGGGGAGGGGACAACACTGCCCCGCAGGCCATTTCAACATGGTAAAAGCTAATTGAGACCTTAATCCCCTCCCTTTGATGCAGTCCTACACTCAGTCCTCAGAGTCTCTGGTCAGAACCAGATGTCTCTGCTCAGCTCAGAGAATCTCTGTCCCATGGACCAGAAAGAGTGCCTAGATTTGCTTGGTAGATTGTTTAAATATGATGCATTATTTTAAATAGGTTGATATGCAACTATTAGATTTATCAGTCCGTGCTTCTCAGTGCAAAGCTTAGGACACTTGGGAGGCAGAGACAAGTGGCCCTCTATGAGTCTGAGGTCAGCCTGGTTTACATAGTGAGTTCTAGGACATCCAGGGCTATCTAGTAAGATCCTGCCTCAAAAAGAAGAGGAGAAAGAGGAGGAGGAAGAAAATGAGGAGGAGAAATAGGAGAAGGAGGAGGAAGAAAAAGAGGAGGAGAAGGAAACAACCAAGTAAATAAACCACAGAAAAATTATTGCAGTTAAAACTATTGCAATTTACTTTATTTAATTATTCTATTTTATATGTATGAGTATTTTGCATGCATGGTGCCTACAAAGGCCAGAAAAGGACATTGGATTCCCTGGAACTGGAGTTACAGATGGTTTCGAGCCACCAAATAGGTGTTGGAAACCAAACTGGGGTCCTGAGGAAGAACAGCCAGTGCTCTAAAATACTGAGGCATCTTTCGGGCCCTACAGTGGATTTTTAATGAGCACAAAAGGGAGAAAGATCACAAATTCTCATAGTAGATTTTTCACACACACAAAAAAAAGACTATAAGAATACACCAATTCAAAAGACAAAATCAAGATGATAACCAGTTAAACTTTAGATATTAGAAACACCTTCTGGACTGTGTGGAACAAGAATGATATTTTGATGCTGGCCAGATGGCTCAGCAAGTAAGATGCTCACTGTCTGATAACTTGAGTTCAATCCCTGGGATCCATGTGATGAAGATAAGTAGCTCCTACAGGTTGTCTTCTGACCTCCACATGGGCTTCATCCCTCTCCCCCCCCACCACACACACAAAGTAAATAAATATATGCATACATACATAAGGTGTTTAAGAAAAGCATGCTGTTCTAGTCTACTCTGTGGAACATTAGGTACTATTTATTAGAAGCTCTCATCCTAGCACCCAAGGACATGGACTCTCTTCTCACTGCCCAGTCTCTGGTACATACTGGCTTAGGCTGTGAATCTCAGAACCATCAGAGCCTATCCTCTGTCCAAAACACTAGAACAAAGAAAGACATTCTTGTAATAGAGATAAATTTGAGTTTTACAAATTCCTTGTGGAGTGGTAGCTCAGGCCTATAGTCCCAGTACTTGGGAAGCTGAAACCAGACAATTGCTGCAAGTTCAAGGCCAGTCTGAGTTACATAATGAGTTGCAGGCCAGCCTGATCTACAGAGTAAAATCCTGTCTCAAAAACAGAACAACCCACCTAGGGACACCCTAATTGCTAAGTTCTGGTGGTATCACCTTTAATCTCAGCACTTGGTAGGCAGAGGCAGGCAAATCTCTGTGAGTTCCAAACTAGCCTGTTCTACAGATCAAGTTCCAGGACAGTCAGAATTATTTCACAGACAAACCCCATCTCAAAAAGTGACAAAACAAAACAAACAAATGAACAAAAGAAAACAAAAAAAATAATTTCTTGTAAAATTTTACCAAGAGAGTTCAGACGTCATAAAAGGTAGGGTGTCAAAAGGAACCAGAATGAACATCTACTTTATTCTGTGGTCAACACTCAAAGTTCACCTTTGAGAACCTTGCCAAACACAAACACACACACACACACACACACACACACACACACACACACACACACACGCGCGCGTGCGCGCGCCGACCTCACCTCCTGATGTTTTGTATATGTTTACAATTTTGTGTTGGGCAGCATTCATAGGTATCCTTGGCTGCAAGTGGGGCACGCCTCTACAGGGACCAGAAAACCAATCCTCAAACAGTCCACAAAGAGCCCTGGGTTGTGTGCCAAACCCTCAGTTCTGCACACACTCTGGAATTTTGGATCCTAGAGCCTAAAGACCAAACCCTAAAGAGCAGTCAGCTGTGTGTCCAAGACAGTCACTTTCTGGGGTCCCTGGAGGATCCCCGACTTGTGGTTTTCCAAGGCCCAGCGGCTTTGATGAAAGGCAAGGTTGAACTGGCCTGATTTAGGATATCATTAGCTGTTTATACAGTACCAAAGCAGCCCATGACGTATGAAAGATGGCTTTCCGATCTCAGGGAATAAATCAGGTCCTGCAAGTGATTCCACTTAATACTTAGCTTGAGCCAGTAAAATATTACACCTGCTATTACTCAGGGCAAACACAGCCCCTTCCATTTGTTTATTGAGGAAACCATTTATTTGAGGACATTTAATTGCAATACTGAAGCCTGGCTTGGGGGTTAATCCCAGTTTATCGATGCAATTAAAAGCAGTGTGTGCTGGGTCTCATATTTATTATCTAGAGGTAGAATGTTGACACAACCCGGTGTCGAGATGGGTGCGCTTGAGAATATCCCCGCTGTGCGAGGTGTAAGGTAGGGTTGCTTTCGCACAAACACCAAGTACTGCTCAGCCCTGTGTGAGCGTTTGCATAATCTAATTGGGGAAAGACTTCTAATTTGATTTTACTTGGAGCAGTATGAGTTCAAATTGTTATATAGATCCAGTGCTGTTTGGTTTCTTGTCAATGATTCATGGGACTTTAATGTCGGTGGGCAAACACTCTCTTCATCACTAGCTTGGCAGCACTCACTGTCACCTTGCCCTGAATCTCACCTCCTGCCCCTTCCCTGATTGCTGGATCCAGGTCCTGTGTTACCACCTCTCATCTAAGTCAGTTCCTGGGTGTCTACTCCTCATGCTTGCTTACCTGGATGCTAAGGCTGGCCCTTGCTGAGATCGTGACACTCTAGCAGGGAAGGCAACTAAAGTGTGTCTCTGGAGTGGGGTAAATAGGTCAGTGGGTAAGAGCACTTGGCTGTGCAAGCACTAGGACCTGAGTTGAGATCCCAGTACTCACAAAGGAATCTGGGTATGGCTGTAACACCTGTAAGCCCAGTTCTGTGTGGACAAAGACAGGAAAATCAGTGGGGCTTGCTGTCCACCAGCCCAGCTCCAGGTTCAGTGAGAGACCCTGTCTCAAGAGACTAGGACAAGAGCACCTGATGTCTCCTCTGAGCTCTGCTCATGCACAAAGAGTGTAATTGTACATGTGTATATACACCAAATTCACAAAAAAATTTAAGTTTTTTAAAAGTCTTTTTGAGATTGGAGAGTTGGCTTAGCAGTTAAAAGCACTGGCTATTCTTGCAGAGGACCTGGGTTCAGTTCTCACTCCCCAAATGGCAGCTTGTAGACCTATGCCTTCTTTGCCTTTCCCAGGCAACAGATATTTATATGGTCCATATATATTCATATATCTATATATACACATGCACATATATAGGCAAAAGAATCATATAAATGAAATAAAATTTAATTTTTAAAAATTTCTCCTTTAGGAAGCACCTCCAACTCACTTTAGAAATCTAGAATTCCAACAGGGTGTGGTGGCACACGCCTTTAATCCCAGCACTTCGGAGGCAGAGGCAGGGGGATCTATTTGAGTTTGAAGCCAGCCTGGTCTACAGAGTGAGTTCTAGGAGAAACAGGGCTGTTACACGAGAAACCCTGTCTTGAAAAGCCAGGAGAGAGAGAGAGAATGGGGAGAGAGGGGGAGAAAGAAACTCTTTTTTTCAGAATTCCAAAGAGCATCAAAACCAGATTAGAATAGTGTAAGAAAAAGAAAATCCCAAATATCCAGAGATGCAAAAACATAAACAAAATACCAGTCAACTTAAAGAACACATTGAAAGAATTATTCAAGAATTGATGAGACAACTTAGTGTGTAAAGGGTCTTACCACCTAAGTCTGAGCTCAATTCTCTGCATCCCCATGGTGGAAGGAGAGAACCAACTGCTACCAGTTGTCCTCTGACCTGTGCACAAGCAGTGGTGTATGCATATCCCTACACACACACACACACACACACACACACACACACACACACACTATACACACAGCTGATATCACACACATACCACACACACACCACACACCACATATATCACACATCACACACACTACACACACACACACACACACACACACACACACACACACACACTATACACACAGCAGATATCACACACATACCACACACACCACACACCACATATATCACACATCACACACACATCATACTCATACACCACACACCACAAATATCACAGTCACCACACACACACACCACACACACATGATATACACACAAAAAATGTAATAACAATTTTTTTAAAAATCAATAGCATCTCTACATACAATCATGGATTATCTGAAAAGGCAATTAAAGCAACGCCATCTGTACTAGTATCAAAAAAAAAAAAAAAGAAAGAAAAGAAAAGAACCAGACATTGTGGCACATATCTTTAATCCCAGAGTTTGGAAGACAGAGGTAGGTGGATCTCTGTGAGTTCCAGGACAACCAAGAATACGTAGAAAGATCCTGTCTCCAAAAAACAGAAGATGAAGAAAGAATAAGAAAAGGAAGGGGAAGGGAAGAAAGAAGGAGGAGGAGGAGAAGAAACTTGTACATAAATTTAATAGAGGTGAAAAGTTACATACCTTGAAAACTTAAACCACTGATGAAAAAAATCAAAGGTTACAAACAAAACACAAAGATCATGGAGTGAAGGACCAAATTCATGGATTTGAATTCACACTGAAAAATGTCTTACTGCCCAGACAGATTTCCAGATTCAATGAAAGTCTTAGCAGAATTACAGGGGTGAATTTCTGGAAGTAAAAAAGAAATTTAAACTGCGTGCAGTGGCTCATCATGGCTGTAATCTCAGATATTGGGAGTCTGAGGAAGAAAGATAATCATGAGTTCAAGGCTAGCCCAGACACATAATAATTCAGTCCATTTGGATTTAAAGAATGGGAGTTTATATTTAAAAAAAAAAATCGGGACTGGAGAGGTAGTTCAGTGATTAGGAGTGTTTGTTGCTCTTGTTAAGGACCTGAATTCGGTTCCCAGAATCCATATGGTGGTAAACAATCATCCATAACTTTCATTATGTAATCTGAGAAGAATTTGATCCTTATCTCTATGATCTTTGCCTTATTGTTTGCAGCCTTCTTCTTCAGTTCCAGGTGATCCTACCCACGTTTCTGGCCTCTGAATACACCGGACATGGTTGGTAGGCATATACAGATATAGGCAAAACACTCCTTCACATAAAAATAAACAGATCTAAAACATTTTAAGCAAACAAAAAGTCAAAAACAAACAAACAAAAAAAGAAAACAAAGGAAAGAAGGAAGGAAAGAAAAAAAATCCTAAAAGTCCTATGTAACTACAACAAATCTCAAGTAACCAAAGAACAAGGAGACACTCACTACACTCTGATTTTAAGCTACATTAGAAAGCTAAAGTAATCAAAGCAGTGTGATACTGTCTACAAATAGACATGACACCAATGGAACAGCATCAAGGACCCAGCAATGAACCCACAAGCTAATACTTGGCCGGTATCTGACCAGAGTGCTAAGACACAGGCCTTGAAGCACAGTGTTGAAATTGGGTGTCTCTAAGCAGAAGAGTGAAACAGGCTCCTTAACACCAGCAACCCACAAAAACTAATTTCAAATGGATTAAAAACTTAAATATAAAACGTGTAGCTATAAAGTTGTTTTTTTTTTTTTTCGAGACAGGGTTTCTCTGTGTAACTAGCTATCGTGGAACTCACTCTGTAGACCAGGCTTGTAGGGGTTAGTTAAATTAGATTTAGAAAATATATAGGAGTTTCTGATACTGTCTCTTAATTCGGGGCCTGAAGAACATTATCAGCATGAAGTCAGGAAAAACAGGAAAGACTTAATAGACTGAAAAACAAGTTTGAAGTCAGGAAAACAGGAAAGACTCAATAGACTTGAAGAAACAAAGTTTCTGGCCTGACATTGTTTTCAGCTGCTAAGTGGGCGGAGCCCAAATTAAGCTGAAACGGAGTTCCTCCTATTTAAGGACAGTGCATGGAGCCCAGAAAGAAGAAGAGGCCCCTGATGCTAGAGAGCTCCAAGAGTCCTGCTGAAAAAAGGGCTGGCCATTGATGGCCAGCTCTCTCCCTGAAGCAGAAAGAAGCTGGTGAGCAAAGAAAGCCTGAGCAAGACACCAAAAGGCCAAGGACTGGACCCTGTGGCTCAGCTTTTGCCTGGAGGGGTTTGATCTGTCCATCAGTGGCCTAGGGGAAACTGTGCCTGGCTTTAAGGACTGAGGCAGAGCAGCTGAGATCCTGATTCAAAAGAAGTAAGGGCCTGCAGACGGCTGGGGTCTCCCACAGAGAAGAAAGCATGAAGCCTTATTTAAGGTGAGACTGCAATAACCAACTTACCCTGACGAACCTGCATCTGAGAGATCCAGAAAAAGGACTGCTAAGTACCTTAAAGAATCTACGACAAAGACTGTGTTCCTGACGACTGAGGACCTGCCCCAGAGACTGTATCATTCTAAAAGTTATGAAAGTAGTTGTTATAATTATCAATAGGTTTAGTGGATAGGTTAAAGGGGTTGTAGGAATTTATAGGATTAATAGTTAAGAAATTGTTGGTGTTTGTTATAAGTGAATTTAGTAATAAATAAATAAGTGATAAATAATAATTTAAAAGTTCAGTTACACAGGCTGGCCTTGAACTCACAGAGATCCACCTGCCTCTGTCTCTTGAGTGTTGGGATTAAAGGCGTGTGCCACCACACCAGGCCATTACAGACAACTTTCCAACTTCCGTGTGGGTGCTGGGATTTGAACCCGGATCCTTCGGAAGAGTAGTCAGTGTTCTTAACCACTGAGCCACCTCTCCAGTTCCACTATAAAATTCTTAAAGAAAACCTTCTTCTCCTCCTCCTCTTTTTCCTCCTTTTTTTCTTTTTAAAATTTAGTTTATGCTGGCGAGAGATGGTGCTCTCTCCTTTAATCCCAGCACTTGGGAAGCAGAGGCAGGCAGATTTCTGTGAGTTTGAGGCCAGCCTGGTCTGCAGAGTGAGTTCCAGGACAGCTAAGGTTATGCAAAGAAACCCTGTATCAAAAAAACCATTAGTTTATGTGTATGAATACTTTGTCTGCAAGTATATATGTGTACCATACATGTAGGTACCTATAGAGGCCAGAAGAGGATGCTGGATCTTCTGGAGCTAGAGTTACAGATAGTTGTGAGTTGCCATTTGAGTGCTGGGAATCGAACCCAGGTCACCTGGAACGGCAGTTAATTCTCTTAACTGCTGAACCATCTCTCCAGTCCCAAGGAAAACTTGAAACCAATCTTGGAAATGGTTGCTGTTTTAATGTGTTTATCTGTAAGTATAGGGAGATTGAAAGATGGCTCAGTGTTAACTGACTGTTCTTCCAGAGGACCCAGATTTGGTTCCTAGCAACTTCATGGCAGCCTAAAGCTGTCTGTAACTCTAGTCCCAAGGTACCTGTCTCTTCTGTCCTCTGAGGTCACTAGATGCACATGCAGTACACATACATACATGTAGACATAACACTTATACACATAAAATTTTTAATAAATCATTGAAAAATAAAAGTATGAACAATAAATACAAAAATAGACAAGTGGGATTATATCACATTAGAAAGACTCAACAAACAAAGGAAACATCACAATGAAAAGTTTGCTACACAATTAGGGAAATATCTGTGAATAGACATAGGACCTGAACAGACACCTTCCCACAGCAAATACAAATGGCCAACAAGAACAGAAAAAAAAATGCTCAGCTTCCCAAACCTTCAAGGAGCCACAGGTCAAAAACACCTTCTAGAAAGGCTGTTATCAGAAAGACAGGAGGCCAGTGTTGGAAAGGATGTGGAGAAAAGAAAGTCCATGCATACCACCATGGGAGTTGTAAATTACTACTGCTATGAAGAATGGCAGGAGGATTCCTCAAAAAAAAAAATGTAGAAATAGAATTGTCATATGATCCAGCAGTATTACTCATGAGCATATTCCAAAAGGAATCAAGCCAACATCTTAGAGTGCCCTGCACCCCTAAGTCCATTGTAAAACTATTCAGGACAGCCACACGTAACAAACTCATCATCAGTTGGGCAGACTGTGTTCACTGTTGAATATTATTCTACCCCAAATAGAAGGAAATCCATCTTACCCTTGACCCAAAATGGATAAAGCTTGAAGAAATTCTGGTAAGTTACTCAGAGGAAGACTCACTCACAGAATGTGGACGACATTTAGACTGAGAACAGAAGACTGTTTATACTGCATGATCCTGGTCTGAGGTACAGACTTCTAGTTAAACGGAATGAATGGATTCTAGAGATGTGAAGTACAGTGTGGTGACAGCAGTTAGCCAAGTACAATCTGCCTAACAATTATTAGGAGCGACAATCCTAAATTTTCTCAGTACACACATGTATGCACACACACATGAATGGGTGACTTGATTGTGCTGATATTTTATAACATATATACACACTAAACTATATTGTCCATTTCAATTTTTGTGGTTTCATGAATTATTCCTTTTAAAAACCCTATTTTCCTCTGTTGATTATCATCTCCATTCTCCTGGTTACTTTTCTATAATCTGCATTTTGGATTTTACAGTTTTATCTTTAATTGTATTTATGTTTAATACGTGCCGCTCAGGAGTTGCAGCCAATGACTGTCCTCCTTCTAGCATCCTCCCCTGCCTGCTTATCCTCTTTCCTGGCATGTCCATTTCAGCATGTCTACAGTCTTCACTGGTGTGTGGCTATCCACGCTCCTTCTCCCCAACTGCCTGGTGCAGTGGAGTGCTCCATCCAGATCCCCCTCCACTCCCACCATTTGGTCCCATAAAATGTTGCTAATAACTCAGGTGGTTAAGCTGTGCCTTTTTTTTTTTTTAAATAAATGATGAGGGCAAATTCTGTCTCTGTTTGCCTACAGCCATTATTTCAAGGAGGTGAGCTTTAAATCCTATTTTTGCAGCTGTATCTGTTTGCTGAAATCTTTCTCCCCCACCCCAAGACCCTGAATGCTGGAATTATAGGTGTGTACCACCATGCCTTTTTAAACCCAGGGGTGAACATTTTGTCTTCTTGTGTTCACGCAAGGTATGCAAACAATCTGTCCACTGAGCTACACCCAGCCAGACCTGCAACTCTTGAAAGACAAAGACTGAAGCTAAGATCCTAGAGGCAGCAGGGGTTGGTCTTCAGGTAGGAAGCAGGAAGTGTCAGGCTTACAGGGCAGAGGTCACAGGTCATATCTCCTGTATAAAGTCTACCCTCAGTAGCCAGCCATAGCAGGACCTGGACCAAGAACACGGCAACAGACTGGATTCAGACTCTGGCTATGTCACTCACTAGATGTGGGATTTGGGAGAAAATGAAGCGAACCTGTCTCCTTGCCTGTAAAATGGGGTTGAGATCACAGTCTGTCTGGTTTCTCAGCCAGGGGCAGGAGAGATGCTTCAACAGTTCAGAGGGCAGAGTTTGGTTCCCAACCGTATCTCACACTCTTCAGTTTCAGGAGATCCAAAGACCTTTTAAAGTAAATACAAATATACAAAGTTTCCTTTTTACATTTGCACTCAGACATAGATAAAAATAAAATACGTAGCTAAAAACTTAATAATAATTTTTCCCCAGACAGCATTTCTTTGTGTAAAGGACTCTCAGCTGGTTTGAACTACCTCTTCTCTATGAACTTCTGCCATATTTTAAAAACCACAGATGAAAATGCTTTCCTTACATTTGATTATTTTATAGTTGTAAAATGACTTTGGAGGTGGCAAAACAAAAATTTCATAATGGTGGAATTGAAACCTAAAGATATAAAACTGGTTGACAAGTTAAGTAATTAATGTGGAAAGTGTGGAGACTGGCAGAACATAGATGAAGGATGATCCAGTACTGCCTCCTGGTGCACTCTGGGAGGAGTTTCTACGACACACCCCATCACAGATCAGCACCAGGCTCTTGTGTTTGGCTCTTCCAGAAGCACTTCTTCCTTTCTCATCCTATCCCTCATTTTGTTCCCTCATTTTTTTTCATACACACATTTTCCTCCAAAAGATTTTACATCACAGAAATGGTTCTCTTAGAACCAACTTGGTCACACAAAGTTAAAAGTTCTTTCTAGTTTATATTATGCTAAATAGCTCAGCTGTGAGCAAGAGAGCAGAAACCACCCATACTGCAAGGGTCACTTGGATCAGAGAGGGACCAGTGAGGTATTTCAGATGAACAGCTAGAGATGAAGGTGGTTTTGTTCTGCTCTACCAAATAAGCTCTGGCATGCAGCTCTAGCTTGTCTCTAGCTCTAATCATGTTCAGACTGAGCATCTATGTGAGAAGTAGCTCCCTCTGCTTGGCCCAGCTCTGGTCCAGGGTGGAAGAGGAACTCCCAGACTGGCAGACTTCTGCAGATGTGGGTCAGCTGATGCTCTGGAGGGGCTGAGCTTATTAACCCCTTTAGCTCCTCAGTGGACAACCACTTAGAGTACCTGAGAAGTGTGCTAAGAAAAGGAAACTTTCCCAATGGTTGGCAGTAGGATTAAGGGGATGTTTGCAAGTTCTTTGGGAAAGACTTCTGCTGTAAGGGTAAGTGCTGCAGTAGGGGTCAATAATGGAGACTTCTGAGAAGGATCTACTCTCATCCTGTCAGGCACTAAAATAAGGAGCTTCCCTCTCCAGGGGATCTGAAGTCCACCTTCAATTAAAAATTGATTGTACTTGAAGCCATGTGGTTGCCCTGGGCTGTGTTGCTGATGGGGAACCATGTTGATGTCTGGGGTGGGAGCAGCCTCCGAGAGCCTTGTCTGGGTCCAGGTTCCTACTGCTGCAGAGGGCAGAATTTGGGGTTTGTACTGTCACCAGAAACTGTGTGGAGGTCCATGATCTGTGCTCCCTTCTGATTGTGAAGAACAAGATGTCATTTGCGGTGACATTGATGACTGGAGACATACAGTTGAGAAAAAAGGATGTTGAAGGCTTCTGTGACTATCCCTGTCCCCAGCTCCACTCCCATCCCCCCAAAACAGTAACTGGGTAGACGGGAAGCCACGGAACAGAACTCTTTAAAAGTGTGATAGAGATGCTGAAGAGTAGCTCTCCACAATTGATGGCTTCTGGAGAAGGTGTGGGAGGGGAGAACTCAGCTCTGTTTAAGGGGCAGATCTCTGAGAGTATTTTGACCATAAAACAAACTGGACTTGGTTTTTGTTTTGTTTTGTTTCTTTTCTTCTTTTTTTTTAAACTTTTTTTTTGGGGGGGGTATAGGGGATAGACCACAATGGGAGGCTGACATGGAAAGACTGGGAAGAGGTTGTGATATGGTGCATGATGTGAAAGCCCCAGAGAATCAAGAATCAATAAAAATACTATATGGGGAAAATGTGATTGTAGAGAAGTTGCCAATACACACACACACACACACACACACACACACACACACACACACACACACTCCTGTTTGTGGAAGAAGCACCCAGGAGCCTCAGGAAAGAGGCCTAGACCTGGAGGGAGGCCATTTCCCTTCTTCTATCTGGTTTGCCAAGAAGCTTGAGTGTATAGACTTTGGATGGCAAATATCCAACCAGTCAGCCCCTGTGACCATCAGTAGAACTAAGGACAGGAAGTCTTCTGGTCTAGTTTGCTGAGGAAGAGGGGATACCTTCCTGGATTCACAGTATGTCTTTGGGACATAGGCCTTGGAAGGAAGCATGGCTGGCCTTTGCAGAGGTAAATCCAAGTGACAAGACTATGCTGTCTGGGCGGTCCTTCCTACCCTAGGAAGAAAGAGACATGAGAGGTGATTCCCAAACCAAAGTAGACGTTTTCCTAATTTCATTTCCCTGGGGATGTGTAGAGACAAGGCTTTTAGCCTCTGGTTTGTCAGATGCCATACCCCGAGTCTCACACAAGCGCCCTCGGAGCCCAAATGGGGAAAACGCACCCCATCTCCGCGCATATAGCGAGGCTATAGGACTGGGGCGGGGGGGGGGGGGTTGTGAGTAGTTCCCTACTGCGAGTAGGCAGTCTGCAGAGGGCCCGCCTCCTAAATTATCCACCGCCAAGCGCGCCCGCCCGCCCTGGTGTGTGAAGTGCTGAGGACTCAGCGGTTGGGCTAGGAGAAATCATTAACTGGGAAGACAACTGTCGGTGGCTAGTGGCTGTAGGGCCCCCGCGCTGTTGAGGGTGTGAAGTATGCCTCACCACAACAAAGGCAAGGGAACAAGATAGAAAAAAAGAGTGTGTGTGCTCAAAGTCTTATATTTAAAAGCAACTTTATGAAGAGAAGTGGTGGCACATACTTGTAACTCCAAGGCAGAGGCAGGAGGATATACACAACGTTTGAGGCCAGCCTGGGCTATGTAGCCCCGTGGTTGCTGCCTAGTCAGGGTTATAAAGTGCGGCCCTGTGTGAAGAAAAGGCCAAAGAGGGCGTAATGGGACAGGGACCACCACCGCCCAGCATCCTCATCTTTTCCCACTTTGGGGAAACACAACCCCTCAGATATTGAACCACACCCTTGCCGGTATCTTCTGCATTCTGCTTGTCCCAGATCCAATGATCTGGACGCTTTTAAAACAAAAAATTCCAAACAAAGGCTCTGGAACCTGGTCTTTGGGACTGAACTGTGCACACAGGAGCAGGGGAGCACGGGAGTGGGGTGGGGGGAGGGACCAACCCCAGGAAGGAGACCCAAAGGGGCCAGATGTTTAAGACAGATGAGGATGAGTAGTTAAAACCCACATTATATAGTTCTGTCGAGTATTAAACTGAATGCGTTGACCCATATATTCTAACTGGAAACAGACTCCAGTCGCTTAAAATATTGCAACGTCGATAGGACTAATTAATTGGAAATAAGAAACGAAAGAATACAATTAAACGAGAAGAGAATCATTTTCTAATTTAATAGAGGGACATTTATAAAGATCACAAGCTAAAAGGCATCGAATGATTCTATCGACATTCTATTAAATCAGCCCCGCGACTGCAGGAAGGAGGACTCCGCGGGCTGTGCATCCCGACCTGGGTCCGGTGTGCTAGCTGCACCCCAGTCCCTGCGTGGGAGCGGACGTGCTCGCCAGACCTGGCCTTCGCTCCCGCGACTCTGACCCGCCACTCTGACCGCCCTGGCCCTGGGGGATCCTGTCTTCCTGGCCAGGAGTCCGGGGTTCGCAGATATATTACAACAAAATTACTAATTGGAAAATGAAATTGTCAATAAAGCACACCCCCACGCGTGTACTATATCTTTAAATATTATGATGTTTTATTAGTCCCATTTCCTTACAATAATTTATTGCAATAAAACAGACACTGTAGGTCCCCTTAAATTGTCTTTTCATAATGAATAAATTTAAGCTGGCTAATTAATATATAAACTAGACCAATTTGTCAAGTTGATTTGTATTTTAGTTAATTGTGAAAGTAATTACCACATGGTCAAATTAACAGCTTTCTGGAAATGACCAAGCTTGAGGTTTTATTTCCTTCCTGGGTGAAGAAAATTCATTTTTCCAAGCTCTTGATGTGATGAATAAAAGTCATAAATCTGGGTGATTGGTGCAGGCAGAGTCTAAATGGCTTCATATTTCATTTTAGGTTTAATAGAAATATTCATGCTCTGTTTTAATGAAATTAAATTGAAGGGGGATGGGACCCTGGAGGCAGCCCTGGTTGGGGGCTTAAAGGGACAGTGCACATTTCCCTTTCTTCGCCCAGGGACCAGGGCTAGAGGTCACCTCCACATCACTGGACTTGGTCAAAGTAGTAGAGGGAGGAGGAGTTGAGGGAGGACTGAGAGGCACACCCTCCCGACCCAGTCCAGCACACCTGTAGCCCTGATTGAGGGGACAGTTCACACCCGACCAGGTGTATTCTCATCAGGCTGAAGTTTCTCCTTAATATAGTTTCTTCTCCCCCAAAAAAGCAATTACAAATGTCCTCCTTTGGCCTGTAACTGAAGTGAGATAGTCAGCATGCTGCAGACAGGCCCGTCTTCCATCTGCCTAAGGGGCCTGATATCCTCCTACACCCAGCCCTTCCTATTCCTCCTGGGGACACACAGGAGAAAGGAAGCATCCTCAGAACCATAGCTCTGGACAACGGGGCCCCTCCTGGGCTTCTACTGCACACATTCCCCCAGGCTCCATCCTGCCTGAGTGTGACCTGGCCCAACTTGAATTATAGAGTATGCTCTTTCCAGATCAGAAAGACCTAGTGGAGTCCCGGGCCAGTCCGCTGCAGTTCCAGAAAGGAAAGTACCCTCCAGACTGCGCAATTCTATCCACTATAATCATTTTAGGGTTCTCCCAGCTCAGGGAATGCCTTATGGACATCCATCCCTAGGCAGGTCCCGACCACCTCTGGCCCCTGACTGGTGCTGATCTGTGACTTGTTGATTCCGTTGAACAAATAAGACTTTGATGCGTTTCCAGACAGAGTGGTTAGCTGATGAATTGACAAAAACTAATCAGCTTTATTGGGAAACAGGTTTAAGGGCACGGGCGTGTCAATAACGCTCAGCCTGACCCCCTCGTCCATTAGCCAGGCAGGCTGATTAGAGTCAGAAGACCCTCTCGCCGATTGCACCGAAATTGCTTTCATAAACTCACATTATTAGCAGTCGATGTGAGCAGCTAATTTAGAGAAGACATCCAGGCAAGTCACATCGATCATCCGGTTTATGTATCATTATCTCATTTACAGAATGTCGCAGTGTAATACGTGTTTTTGGCAATAGGCTTGGCCTCGCGCCGGGGCTGCGTGCCGCTCCTTTTAGCTACACTGCAGGAGACCTCGTCAACTCCCTATGCGGTCTCTCCGGTGAACAGGGAGCCACGTTGCACATACATACACACGTGCACCCAGGCTCTCAGTGCACGCTCACTCAATGAACATACACAGGGACACCTGCTCCTACGACTTGCTACCTGCGTTGCCTGTCTCCAGTCTCCAGCAGGGATGCTGGGGTAGGGTGCCCACTCCTGTGAGCCCCTGGTGTGAAGCTCAATACAGGGATTCGCACCAACCTTGGAGTCAAATGGGAGCGTGGGTGGTGTCACTATCAGCTTCCCTCTCTCAAGGCCTTGGCCACCCAGCTGCCTGGTGTCCAGGGATCCACAGGGCTGTGAAGGCCCTTCTCCGCCCTCCCTGGTTCCAGCCTGACCTGCCCTCCCCCTGGGTGGGCCATTCCCTTCCCCAGGCAGCCGCAGTTTCAGGCCTGGCCAGATGCATCTGGGTTCTGGGAGTGGGCCACCTGTTCAGCTGGGTAATTATTTTAATGTAAGGGGCCTATAGTCACCACTTCGTGCCTCCTGTAGTGACAGACGGAGGCGACAGAACAGCAGAGCGCTCTCAGCCTTTCAGTGGAATTTCCCAGATGGGCCAAGGGGAGGCCAGGGCGGGTCACCAGGGGCCCTTTAACGAGTTCATTAGCCAAATTATCTTGCCCGAAGCACCGTGCCCCAGAGACTCAAGGGAGGGCCAAGGAGAGGGTAGGTCTTTCTCCCTCCCTGCTGGTTTCTGTAAAATCAGTTGTGAGCAGGAGAAAGGACATCTCCATCAAGGGGCCTAGGAACACCAAACATAATCTGGCATTTCTGATGTGGCTGTACTCCACAGGTATGAGCCAGACTAGCAAAGGCCTGGGGTGGGTGGTGAGGTGGTGGAGGAGGAATTATAATGGTTAAGAAACGAGATTGTAGCAACCAATGCACTGACTCACCTTGTGGGCCAAACCTAGTGCAGAACTCAAAGCCAGGGTCCTGGGACTTTATTCTGTGGTTCTTAAGCAAAGAGACTGGACATCTTGGAACTTTAGTTTGTCCATCTGTAGAATGGGCGATAGGCATGTTTCCTTCCACAAGTTGGGAGCCCACTGCCCTAAGAAAGGCAACACTTGGGAAGTGCTTCTGGGATAACCCAGCTGGGTCCTTCTAGCAAGAGCACAAGCCCCCTCTTACACCTGTGGTAGGAGGCATTGGTGGGGTTAAGATGAACCTGATCCTGTACATAGCTGCCTGTGCTAGGGAACAACCTCCACTCTCCTCTCTCCAGCTCTGAGATGCTGCACTGGAAGGGGCTCAGCATCCCTGCCCCTCCTCCTTGTCCTCACTCTGCCTCCTGTAGCCTCAGCTTCTGCCACCTCAGCAAGTAGTGAATAGACCAATTAGCCAGGACTTCCTGCCATTATCTGCTGTAGACTTGGGCATTAGTGCGCCCTGATTCACCATAATTTCAAGTCAGAACACACTAAAAAATTCACTCACCGAGGCATTAAAATGTTCCCAGGCAACATCTATGTCTGTGTATCTGGGTTTCTTCCCTTCGTGTTTGATCCACACCAGCATCACATAGGTCAGTGGTGACAGACCAGGTTAGGCAGACACTTTTTTGCTGCTGTTTTTGTTTTTGTATTTTTAAAGCAAGCATTTTATTGTTTGCCAGTGTTTGTAAACTTTGTTTCTGGGTCCTCAGTATTGCTAGTGTCCAGCAGTGTAACCTTCTCTTTCTGCCTGCTCAGGGGAAAACAGGTGGCTTAGAAAAGTGTGCCCTCCAGAACAGTAACTGGAACCTTTACAGAGCCAGGTTTGTTTCCTAAATACCGGCAATGGGAAGCTGGGTTATTACAAAGTGCATTGCTCTTCACTTCAAAACACATGCTTCCTGTGGAAGACTTACCCAGCCCTGCAGGTGGGGACAGGGTTGCACTTGGAGCTTGTTCCTGTTCTTTGTCCTGACAAAGGTATGAAGTTCCTACACAATGAATTTGCAGTAAAATGCAATACCTTAGAGCAAAACCACAGGTTTCCCCAGAAGTCTTTCCTTTTTTCTAAGGGTGCTGTTTCCCTAGCCCCTAGGTGATTAAAAGAACTGAGATGACCCCTCTCAGCCTTGTTTCTCTTCGTGACCCACACCCATGGCTTCTAGGATGGGTAAGAGAAATTGAAAATGTTTTGGGCTTCCTGGGCCAGAAAGAACCCAGTGCAGGGCTGAGCTCAGGCTCTTCTCCATGTTCTAAGGACAACAACAACAACAAAAACCCTTGGTATCTAGAATAAAATTTCAAACACGGAATATTAATACATTGCTGGGATTTTGTGAGTTTACCTCTCACTGTCTTTCTCCCCACACCCCTAACAGCCCAGGTTTTCAGGTTGTTGTTTTTTACAGTGAGGAATGGGGCCAGTAGAGAAGGACATCCAGTGAAACTGCAGGTCCTGGGAGTGGGCTTGGGTTCCAGCTGGCCCAAGCAGTGTAGACAGACTTCCGCCTAAGGAGGGAGAGGGCAAAGGTGCTTCCTTAAAAGGGTGGCAGGAAATCCAGGTGTGCTAGGAGAGGTAGAGAAGGCAGGGCTGGCAAAGAAAAGGACTGGCTGGTGTCATTAGTGAGAGCAGTTCACCTCAGGTTGGAACAGTGGGTCTTCTGAGCCACCTTTGCAAACCACCGCCTTTAAAAGCTGAACTGGGGTAGGGGTCTGAAGAGAGCAGTCAGAGAGGAGGTCAGCAGATCAAAGGATGGTGATAAAGGATTTGGCCCTCAGGCTCTGCAGGGGCTGTGATGAGTGGGGAGACCACATCAGGCTTCCCTTCTCCTGATCTAACCTTCCTGTGACCCCAGGCTCTCCACTGGAGTCTGTGTGTCCCCAAGCTGGGGGGCATGTCCCCCAAGAAATTCTTAGCACTGGTGTCAGTCAGGCCTGAAGGAGGTTGGTCTATCTCCTTCCAGGTCCTGTGCTCACCCTTTTTGCCTGCTTTCTGTCCCCCTGAACTACTCATACAGCCTGAGAAAATACCACCACAGTCACCAGCACTGTCACCACCATGGGCTTGTTTCTTGGCTCTTGCTGGCCACCATCACATCCTCCAGCCTCATTATCCTGAAGAGAAGAAGCCTTAAATGTTGATCTGAAATTGATATGAGTTAACTTCTGTGGAGATTTGTTGGGCTGAGAAGTCAATCTTAATGAGCCTTTCTCCATGAGGCTGGGGGCAGGGTTGCTTGTTTCAGTTCTGGAAACAGCCAGACAAATGGCAGGTGTGTGGATGGAGGTACAGGTAAAGCTGCCTTCTATCCAGTCTCCCAGCCACACCTCCAGGCTCTTAGCCTTTTTGTTAAGGGCTATTGTATATTGTACCTTCTGCATTCCACAGGAAGGAAAGCAAATGAGTGACTTGCAAAAGAATCAATGCTGGCCAGACTTCTGTGAACATGGGCACATGTAGGCTTTGTCCTAAGTTCTTGTATAATTCCAAGTGTGAAAGACATAGATTATAACATCTTTTGTAAAAGGCTTTATTTTTATGTTCTAATTATGTGTATGTTTGTGACTATTTATGGGTATGCATACTTGAGTGCAGGTACCCAAGGAGGCTGTAAGAGGGAATCCAGTTTCCTGGAGCTGGAGTGCAGTATGATTGTGAGTCTGGTTGGATGCTGGGAACCCAACTCGGGTCTCTGCAAGGACAGTACTCACTCTTAAATTCTGAACCGCAGAACCATAGTCCCACCCCCACTCCCAACATCTTATTCTTTTGTGGTTGTTTGTATAAATCAATACCCCTTTCTCGGTAATGAAAGGAGGCTCAATTGCAGGCTATATTCAGAAACTTACTTACTGCAAGACCCCCCCCCCCAAAGATTCTAGACTGTCCACCCTGGACACCCTAACCCTGAGAGAAAACAAATGGGAGTCAGCTGATTAAAGGTACACCAGGCCTTTAAAAACAGCCTCCTTTGAATAGAAGTGTTCTTCCTCCCTGCACTGCCAGAGCCTCATTTGTCTCCTGGAGGGCTGCTGGAGAAGGGAGATACCTGGAGGCCCAGGGCTGGGGACACTGCTGGGACCAGACCTTTGATCTCTCCCGGAGCCCGTTGCAAGCCCCCAGCTCAGCCCTTGGCTGCTCCAAAGCCAGCTGGGCTGGGTCAATAGACACTGGGGACAGGAAGAGACCCAGCATGCTCACTTCACACGTTGTAAAACACACAAAGATCCCAGTTCCAGATAACTCCCAGTATCTCTCCCCACGCCTACCTTTCAGGATACAAGTTACTGAGCACCTCCAATGTGCATTAATTTATACTCAAACAGAAGCAGAATATAAAATCATATTCAAGCCCTTTGACTTCAGAGAGTCTGTTTGGCTCAATCCCCATTTTGCCTGACAAAGAAATGTATCCATCAAATCCAGCACACAAAGTTTCCCCTTTACAGAAGGGGCTCCTCATATACCCTCAGTCGGCCCACAGATGGTGGGGACTGGTGGGGGTTAGGGGTTCTCAAACTCCAGACAAAGCAGGAAGGGTTTGAAAGATATTTAGAGGGTTTTGGAGCACATCCCCTACACAAAAACAGCCAATTAATTCCTCTATTAGGGTGATTTTATCAAGGAAACCTGTGCCTAAACTCAGTCGACCTAACACTGTATCATCAACAAAAACAACCTTGGTGTTGTAGTTCAGAGAAGATTCTGGTCCACTGAGGTGTCCACCTCAGGAAAATATCTTAAGTTATTCTTTTCCTCCTCCTTTTTCTTCTTCTTTTGTTTTTGATTTTTTTTGTTTGTTTTTTGAGACAGGGTTTCCCTGTGTAGCTTTGGCTGTTGTCCTGGAACTCACTCTGTAGACCGGGCTGGCCTCAAGTCACAGAGATTCGCCTACTTCTGCCTCCTGACTACTGGGAATAAAGTCTTGTGTTGCCACCAAGGCTCTCTTCTTTCATAAATCATTCCCTTTGGGACCAATCAACCTACTTTCATCAGGGAAAGGCCTGTGGGCATTAAATCCAGGCTCCTGTAAATGCAGTCAGGTCAAGATTGCATCCTGGGGATTCATGGGGTTGGGGGGGGGGCAATCCAGCATCCTTACTTGCCTGAGTTGGGCTTCCTCTGCAGGAGAAATGGTAGGGAACCTCAGTTCTCCTTTGTAAAGTATCTTGTCCACAGAGTCAGGTGGAATGAAGAACTAGGGACATACAGATGAGAAGCTTCATGGACAGCAGATGGGACCTGTGTGGCTCCCAAAGTCAGACCTGGTCTCAGTTTCTTTGAACCTGTGCTCCAGAAGACATAGATGATAGAAACCCCCCCTTGTAGCATCATAACAAAGATTTAGGATGATAATTACAGAAAACACATAGAACATAGTAGGTATTATTCATGGAACAGAAGTAAGTGTTCCTTCAACCCCTTAGAGGCAGGGGTGCATTTTAATAACCCCAGAGAGACAGCATCTAAAGGCAATAGCTATGTAGATATGGTACTTTTTTTTTTTTTTTGGACTAGTGGTTGGCCTTTGCAAAGCTGTGTAGCATTTACTCCAAGTTGCTCCTGCTCTGCTCCTGACTTCCCAGCCAGAACTGTGTGTCTCAGAACCACCTTGTCATAATAAGAAAGAAATCCCACTCATCCTAACAGAATCACTATGTTAAGTCTCTCCTGCATAAAACCTCTTGAGGAGAAAAGTATAGTCCTTATATTTATCTTAAACAAACAAACGAACGAACAAACCAAACCCTTGAAACAGTCTTGCCTGCTACTTTTAAATTCACCCAGCACCGATTGTCTTAGGAATTGCCTGCCCTTCCTTGGCCCATTTCCGATCTTTTATTAGCCTCCCACCTGCTTTGGTAGCCAAGCTTGGGGAATCTGGAACTCCTTCCCACTTTCCCCCTCCTGTTTGAGGAAAATACCTGAGGATGGAGCTAGTGTTAGTGGCCGCTTGGTTTCCAAACCTACTTATTGAGTCGTTATTCTTAAAAAAAAAAAAAAAAAGCCCCTGGAAGCTCTTTTACTGTAAACATTTGACGTGTGTGCAGGGTGAGGTCTGGATTCACACCCTAGTACCTTGCTCAGTCGGAAGCCCTCTGTTGATTTTCCCAAATGCGGCCGGCAGGAGGAGGCGAGAGCCTGGCTGTGGCTCTTAGCCATGGGGCTGGCACAGCCCTTGGGAGACTCCTACAAAGCCTTTCCTCCACGTGTCCACAAGGCAAGGCTCCGCAAAGAGAACTTTGCCATCACCTAGGTCAGGCTCATGGCACCTCTGATATGACCTTCAAGTCAATATGCGTCTCTCACTCAAAGAGTTGGAAAACTGCTTGCTCTCTTTCTACCCAGACCGAAGTGGGGGCTCCTGAAAAAGTGGGATCAAACTCTCACTATCGCCATATGTATACACATCGGAACCCTGCAAACAAATATTTGCGGCACAGGAGACTTTAGGTGGGGGGGGGGGGCGGATAAGAAGGTTTGCCTTGCAGAGGGTTGGTGACAGGAACGCAAACCACCTTGAGGAGCCCAAGATTCAGGAAATCGAGATTCTGGGAAATCGAACGGTCTTCAGGATGCTAAGCTCAGGGTCCGGGTTTGGTCCTGCAATGGCCATCAAGGGTGAGGAACCACCTAGTTTCCCAGTGCAGAACAATCCACAATTCCGGCAAAGGCACACGAGTAGCTGGACAAAGAAGAGACGTCGGCCTTTGGCTGAACCAGGTGTCACAGGGACTCAGGTTAACCAGCGCCAGTCACCATCTCAGCACCAACAAGCGACAAGTTTGTGTTCAGCCTCCAAACGCTTCTAACCTGCCTCCTCAGGGCCACCACTGCTGCTCATTACCCGCTGCTTAGGACCTGGGGGCGCAGAGGCGGGGCGGCAGGCTAACTGGACCGTGACAGGTGCGCCCCTCGGCCAATCGCCGGGCGGACACCCCTTCTCCGGCCCCCACTGAGCGCGCCAATCCTAGACCGCGCTGAGCTTCAAGTGTGCGGAGGGGCGCGGGTCCCTACCAAGGCGCCAGCGGCCTCGGCGCGGTCGCTTGAGCGCTTGAGAGCAGAGAGCCGGCCTCCCCAAACCAAACTCGCAGGAGCGCTCGCGTGGGAGTTTATACCAGTGAGTGGAGCGCGGTCCCCACGAGGACAGCAAGGAGCAGGCGTCTGGACCATGGTCGTTCTCGGCTGAGTTTCCGGCTGCGACTCTGGTTATTGGCAAATAATCGCAGTAACAATACCGAGCCCTAGGGGTGGCCACTGCCACGCTCAGTTTCCGCAAGCTCACCCACAACCGCCTCGCCCACCCCCCCTGGGCACTGATCGTCAGCTCCAAACGAACCGATGGAAAAATCCAAAAATTTCCGCATCGACGCCTTGCTGGCGGTGGATCCCCCGCGAG
The DNA here is from genome assembly GCA_907164525.1 of Lophiomys imhausi. NCBI lineage: Eukaryota > Metazoa > Chordata > Mammalia > Rodentia > Muridae > Lophiomys > Lophiomys imhausi. Next base: position 2,752,991 of record CAJQZJ010016246.1, on the reverse strand, counting down.
CCGCCTCCACGCAAAGCGCGCCTCTGGCCTTGGTCACTTCGCTCGCAGCTACAGCGTCTGGCCCGGGCCGCGGCGGCAGTGGTGGCGGAGGGACCAGTAGCGGGGCGAGTCGCAGCTGCAGCCCCGTGTCCTCGGAGGCCCCCGCAGCGCCCGGGGACCGGCTGGGAGCCGAGAGCCCATCGCCCCCGCGCTTGTTGGCTGCACACTGCGCGCTGCTGCCCAAGCCGGGATTCCTGGGCGCCGGAGGAGGCAGCAGCGCGGCGGGTGGGCCAGGCGCTCCCCACCACCACGCGCACCCGGGTGCCGCCGCCGCCGCTGCTGCTGCTGCCGCTGCCGCCGCTGCCGGCGGCCTGGCACTGGGGCTGCACCCTGGGGGCGCGCAGGGCGGCGCGGGCCTCTCCGCACAGGCGGCTCTCTACGGACACCCGGTCTACAGTTACTCGGCGGCGGCAGCAGCGGCTGCGCTAGCGGGCCAACACCCGGCGCTTTCCTACTCGTATCCTCAGGTGCAGGGCGCGCACCCTGCGCACCCTGCCGACCCCATCAAGCTGGGTGCCAGCACCTTCCAACTGGACCAGTGGCTGCGCGCATCTACCGCGGGCATGATCCTGCCCAAGATGCCGGACTTCAGCTGTGAGTACCTGCGCAGCACCGGGCCAGTTCTCATCCACATCCTCCTCTCCCGCACTCCCTTCTTTTCTCCCCTCGGTTCCCAGCGAGCTATGGAAGAGCAGCGAAACCGCCACAGCTTGTCCCTGGGCCTGTGAGGCCGCGCGGCGTGAAAAAAGCACCGAATTATTAAGATGGCCACGAGCAGGCCTTGTCTTCTCTTTCTCTCTTAAACGGGCAGGGGAGGTTGGAGGTGTGAGGCTGAAATCTAATAATTAACCTGGAGGCTGGAGAAGGAAGTGAGCGGAAAGACTAGCCAAAGAAGGCCTCGATTGGGGCAGGTTTTAGGGTCACTGAAACTAGGGACTTATCACGGGGAACATGAACTTGGCCAACGGCTCCATAATAGGCTACGAGGAGACACATCATTGGGTCCAGAAGTAGCTGAAGAGAAAATGGACTCCTAGAGTCAGAGTTACAAAGTCAGGATCCAAGCTCTTCCCTGGCTCTCGTCAGGACTCTACCTTCTCCTGAAGGTGTATGCATGTGCACGCGCGGGAGCGTGTATGTGTGTGTGTGGTGGGGGTCCCTGCATGCAATGTCCAAGAGGTCTGTTTTGAACAGAAGGTCGCGGTGGACTCTAAATAGCAAGTGTCTGCCTGGGAACTCCCGGTGCCCAACACCTTAGGGAGCTCCTGTCCAAGGTAGGAGCAAAGAATGTCCTGTCTTCTGTATCTTCTCTGCCACCCAAGAGGGACAAGCTTACAGGAGCCATTTCAGATTTCTCTGGCACAAGCAGCATCTGTATAGGGCACTCTGGATCTGACTCCTGCCCTGTGCCCCACGTGGGTAGGAGCAAGCTGCCTTTCCATTCAGGACGATCGAAGATGTATATGGCTTTCCCCTGTCAGGCGCCCAATACCCAAACAAAGAGACCCCATTGTTTCCGTCTGAGTGGGTTTGTTTAGACTGGAGATGCAGGCACTGGAGGGAAAAAAGCAAAAAAAGAAAACAGAAATAAACACTTGCCAGAATTCAGATTCCTCTGCTGGAAGCGATGGTTGTGACTAAACAGAGAAAGGAAGGCCCCAGAGAACTGTAGAAGTAGCAAGGTGGTGAGAGAATCCCAGACAGCACACTTGTTTGCTCACAGTCAGTCACCTAGGCTTTTCCCAGCTTGGCTCCAAGAAGGCCAGCCTCGTTGATCTCAGCAAATAGGGAAGGCTCTCCTTAACCTTAGTTGGGCTGCAGCTCAGATATCTCTGAAATCATTTCTATCCACTAAGTCCTGGGCAGGCTCTGAACCTGGCTGAGGAAACCCAGCAAACCCCTTCAGATGGAAACCTACCCATGAATGTCCACTATGGCTGCACTTTCCCGAGCCTGAGAATCATAGTGGTCCAGAGAGGAGCTGGCCAATGGTCACCAACAGGCCTTTATAGCTCTAGGTTTCCACTCTTATGCTCTCTGGTAGAGAAAGGATTTTTTTTTAAGTGCCCACGATCCCTCAAAATCCATGAAATTGAGGCCCTTTTGCCAGCACACCCATACTGAGGGTTCATTACAAGTATGGCCAGGTCTACATTCAGAAAAGGCAGTCAAATCCCAGACCCCGCCAACACTAAGGAATGCAGCAGAGGGCAGCTGAATGTGTTCTATTCCTGGGACTTCCCTCGCCTGGGAAAACTGGTTTGCTTTCCTTTAATTAGTTGTTTCTACTAGATGCCATTTCCCAAACGATCCCTTCCGAGACAGTGTTTTTTTTGTTTTTCGAGACAGGGTTTCTTTGTTTAACAGCTCTGGCTGTCCTGGACTTGCTTTGTAGACCAGGCTGGCCTCGAACTCACAAAGATCCACCTGCCTCTGCCTCCCAAGTGCTGGGATTAAAGGCGTGCGCCACCACCGCCCGGCTCGAGACAGTGTTTTAATTAAAGTTCTAATGTATTGTCAAGTTGGGAATTCGTAGCCTTGCTTAACTAAAGCAGGGGGCGTGTACCTTCCTATAAAGCAAATTGCCCATCCCAAGGGAGCCTGAGCTCATCCCAGCCAGAGGCTGGCCTCTTTCTTTCCTTTGCTTTCTTTCTTTTTATTGTCTAACACTCTTTGGACTCCTGGGAAATCAAGAGAAGTTTCGTTTTGAGGTCATAAAATTCTCTGTGATGTAACCGTGTGAAATTATGTAAATAAAGCTGGACAAATCTCTTGGAACACACAGAAAACCCGATCCACTCAAAACTCAACCTTTAATTTGAGTAATGAGAACAGGTTTCTAGTCCTCAGCCTTTGGCCTCCGCTCCAGAAGGAGGAGGAAGCTTGTCAAGAAAGATGTGGAGAGACACCCTGATGATAAATGCTTATTTAGATGGAAGCTTCTGTCCTTACCCTTCCTTCTCTCTTTCCCTCCTCCACCATCAACCCAGCCTACACCCCTTTTCTCCTCTTCTGCTTTAAGATGGTGGTGGGACCAACAGGATGTATGCTTCTCCAGCTTGAGGTGGGGGGAAGGTCCTCCTAGAGATCAGGGACATTTGGTCTCTTGCTGGTCCAGACCAGCTACCCAAGCCTTTAGACCAACCCTCTTCCTACCAGTGTTCATTCAGGGGGCCGCTGCTCTCAGGCAACAGGCCCTATTTAATCCAGACCCTCAAACGAAAAGATTGTCTACTGAGACAAGACCTCCACTTCCACTTGGTGTCTGAGATTTGGGACCCCTGGTCGGTAGGGAGTAGGCACTGATGTTGAAGCTGCAGGGTGGGCGCTGGGAGGACAAGGACAGCGATGGGTGGAACCCGGCAGTGGACAAGCTTACAGAGGCCTCTTGCCCTTTCGGTCCACAGCCCAGGCGCAGTCGAACCTCCTGGGGAAATGCAGAAGGCCTCGCACTGCCTTCACCAGCCAGCAGCTGTTGGAGCTGGAACACCAGTTCAAACTCAACAAGTATCTGTCGCGGCCCAAGCGTTTTGAGGTGGCCACTTCGCTCATGCTCACCGAGACCCAGGTGCGAGACTGACACCCTGCCCCAAGGGCAGCATGTCCCCCAGAACTGCCCAGGCGGGTGCTGATTTGGAGAATTGAGCCTCTTTGGGTTGGGTATTAATTCTCAGCGGCCGAGGTTCTAGGATGACCCAGAGCGTCTTTCTGCGCCTGGAGGTTTGATTCAGTAAGTTGAGGTGCAGGCTGAGAGTTTATCAAGCTATTCCGGAGAACGGTGTCCTTCAGGCCACATTCTAGGAGGTTCTTTTTCTAGAAAAGTGCAGACTTGAGAATTTAGTGACCTGCCGGCTGCCTTAGTGCCACGGTACTCTGAGGGCTTACAACATTCTCAGCTGTGGAGTTAGGGGCACCATGCCCATTGGGTTACTGGTAAGTAGGGTAGTTGTAGGGGCGAGGAAGTAGAGAAGCTACTGCCCAGTCACCTTCATAATCCTCTAGGGTGAGGGTGGGCCGAGGGGCAGAAGTCCCGAGTGCCCGCACCCTCTGGATTGGTGGGGATACAAGTGGCGGTTTTCTCACACCAGCTTGTGTCTGCAGGTGAAGATTTGGTTCCAGAACCGCCGAATGAAATGGAAACGCAGCAAAAAGGCCAAAGAGCAAGCTGCTCAGGAGGCGGAGAAGCAGAAGGGCGGCGGCGGGGGTGCCGGCAAAGGCGGCACTGAGGAGAAGGTGGAGGAGGAACTGCTGGGGCCGCCAGTGTCCGGGGACAAAGCTAGCGGCCGTCGCCTGCGCGACTTGCGGGACAGTGACCCGGATGAGGACGAGGATGATGACGAGGACGACCATTTCCCCTACAGCAACGGTGCCGGTGCACACGCCGCCTCGTCCGACTGCTCATCCGAGGATGACTCGCCTCCCACAAGGCCCGGCGGACCGGGGCGCCAACCTTCACCCCAGTAGTTGCCCCAAGCGCAGCAGCAGGGAAGAGCAAGAAGGGCCACCTGACTTGGGGTTCCAACCCCATCCTGTGGCCGGTAGCCAGGCTGACAGTCTCTCCCCAAGCATGCATCCAGGTGCGGGCTGGGGTGAGGATACTTTTTGGGACCTCAGAAAGACAGAGAGAGCGAAGGAGAGATTGAGAGAGAGAGAGAGAGAGAGAGAGAGAGAGAGAGAGAGAGAGAGAG
>CAJQZJ010016246.1:2721579-2739383 GCA_907164525.1 Lophiomys imhausi | reverse complement strand
TAGTAATAAATAAGTGATAAATAATAATTTAAAAGTTCGGTTACAATGAAACTCTAGCTATCTATTCTTCAACCACCTCAGAGACCTGAGAGGGATAAATATATCTGATTATATAGGGAGTGCAGGGCCTGCAGCTTCCAAAACTAAGAAATGACATACCAGTGTCTGCCTGGACAGTTCCCATTTTCTCTCCATACATTACAGCATCGATCTTCAGTCATTTGGCCCCGTTTCTCTGACAGACATTGATTGCAGAGCAGGGGTTATGAAGGACTTGCCTACTCTGTCTTGGCAGAGCTAGGCTGTCGACTTACCTGCTTCCAAGTTGATGACCAGACTCTTATCTGATAACTTTCCCTCCCTGGCTCCATATCCCAGCCAGTAAGGGGTGAGAGTATGTTCAGTTACTTTTCTCATGACTGGAACAAGATACGACAAAAAGTAATTTACAGGAGGAAGGATTTATTTGGGTTTATAGTTTGAGAGGGGGGACTAGTGGTACATGCCTTTAATCCCAGCACTTGGAAGAGAGAGGCAGCCAGATCTCTATGAGTTCAAGGCTACCCTGGTCTACAGGACAGCCAGGGATACACAGAGAAACCCTTTCTTGGAATTTTTTTTTTCTTTTTGAGACACTGTTTCTCTGTGTATCCCTGACCGTTCTCAAACTTGCTCTGATGACCACATTGGCCTTGGAGCTCAGAACGCCTGCCTCTGCCTTCCAAGTGTTGGGATTAAAGGCATGTGCCACCACCCCTGGCAGAGCTTGGGTTTTTTGTTTGTTTTTTGGTTTCTCTGTGTAGCATTGGCTGTTGTCCTAGAACTCGATCTGTAGACCAAACTGGCCTCGAACTCAGAGCCCAATTGGGATTAAAGGCATCTCCCACTACCACCTGGCTTTTTTAGTAATTGTGTCATAGCACACATGTGGATGTCAGAGGACAAATGTGTGGAGTCAGTTTTCTTTTTCCACCTTTTGTTTTGAGACAGGGTTTTGTTGTGTAGTCCTGGTTGACCTGGAATTTCTTATATAAACCAGACTGTCCTCAAACTCAGAGATCTGCCTGCCTCTGTCTCCTGAGTGCAGGGTCTGAAGGTGTGCACAACCACGCCTGGCCCTCCTTCAACTTTTATGTGGGTTCTGGTGACTGAACTGAGGCCATCAGACCTGCACAGGTGAGTGTCATTAAACTCTGCGGCCATTTCACTAGCCCTGTGGTTCCGTTTTTTAAAAACTGATTTTAGGATCAGGAAAGCAGGCTTCTGAAATTCTCCTCTGTTTCTACAGGCATAGAAAACACATCCTCAAGCAGCATGCTTTTGGAATCTTTGAACTTTCAGAAAAACCATGAGACAAGGTGTCCCAGAAACCCTAGGGGAAGCTCTCCTGCCTTCCAGCTTCAGGTGGCTGGGTGATTACCAAATCCTAGCTCAGCACCCAGTATCCCAGTTCCCTCTCTTTTGTGGTGCCCCACAGTCCACACCTAGAGTTCTGGAGGCCTTCTCCTCTCTATCTTCATAAAACAAAGTAATTTGCTTTTAATGACTGTGGTGTTTTCTTTCCCAGTTCTACTGGAGCAGATAATGTCTGCAACCTTCCCTACAGGTTAAACCACTGTGACCTTCATAATCAGAGAGCAGAAATAAATTATATTTGCTCATATATGTTACTCTGTCTCAGGGCCTGGCTGCCTCCTAATCAGTGGACCGGTGTGATAGTGTTTTGCTTTTATGAGGCCTCTCCCTAGAAGGTAACAAAGCATTTTATTATGCCATTAAGAAGGGGGAGTGCCTCAGCTGGGTTCCACTGTGACTACAGTGACACTTGGACTTCCGACCCTGGGACTCTCCCACGGTGGTGCCAGGAGAGGGTGAGGAGAGCTCCTTACCAACTGTCCAGGCCATGAGAGACATAAAGCCTGCAGACCTTGGTGGCGTGGATTTGAACTTGAAAGGAATGGGAGCTAACAGGAAAGTCCATCTCCTGGATGCCAAGCTGACCTCTGTTTCTGGGACCAACTCCTGCTACATCCCAGACCCACTTTGGTTGAGCTGAGCCTCCGCTTGGGAGCAGGAAGTTGTTCATGAGTCTGTTCCCTACCTGCCTCAGGGAGATAGGCCAGGAAGGGTGTGGGATTCTGGAGGGCAGGGTCCTGGGAGGCCACTGGGCCCTTTGTTTCTGGTAAAATAGCTCCTAGCAGGCCTGGAGGTGGTATGTGGCTCTGTTGAGATGTTCCAAATGGTGACAGATGGCACCATAACACTAGGACTCTTTAAGGATGGGTCTGGGTTCTAACGCATCCCAGACCTGGACAGAACCTTCTGGAGGAACACTTCTGCCATCCTGGCAAACTATTTTAGCAGTACCTCTTTGAGAGAACAGAAGGATCCTCAAATGTTCATACACAAGTGATATCTGTGGCATATACCATGTTCCCATTTGTGGCGTGTGAACCATGCCACATTCCCCAGGTAAGGCATGGAGTGGCAGATCACTATACCTTTCCGTGGGCCCAGCCTCCTGCTCCAGTTCAAGGCCAGCACCTATCCACAGCTTAGTTTAATAGCAATTCTGCCTGCTGCTAAAGTGGGAACACAGGTCTGTCACTTGCTAGGCCCTACCAGAAAACAGAAGGTTCCAGCCCACCCTCATAATCCACAGAGTGTTGGTGATCACCAACCACTGTGGGGTATCATCTACTGGGGCCAGATCCATTAATCAAATGGTGGAAGGTAAGAACAAAAGAAATTGCAAATAATCACATTGTGGTTTTGATGAGTTAACTGAGTGTTTTATGCCTCAAGTGTAAGCCATTTGCTTTTCTGTAGCCTCAAGCTCTGGATAAGTACTTACAGAAAGTCTGGTTTGCCTTCTATATCCTGTCTGATAATTACACCTTTAGGCACAGCTATTTGGGGTTGGTTCTTTCTAGGAAATCGGTTTTTGGCCAAGGCTATGCAAAATTAGACAAATAATATTAATGATGTTGGTCCCAGTTTTATCTCAGACCCTGCTCACAAGGTCCTGCGCTATGCTTTACCTGGGTGCCTTGGGTCTTGTCATAAATGTTTGAGAGAATTCTGGGCTTTTGCCTTTCTCTCTCTTTTTTGTTTGTTTTGTTTTGAGACAAGGTTTCTTTGTGTAGCCCTGGTTGTCCTGGAACTCACTCTGTAGACTAGGCTGGCCTCAAACTCACAGAGATCTGCCTTCTAAGTACTAGGATTAAAGGTGTGTACCACCACCACCAGGCTTGTCTTACTTTTTTTTTTTCAAGACAGGGGTTTCTCTGTGTAGCCCTGACTGTCTTACCAGACTCTCTTTGCAGACCAGAGGGGCTTTGAACTCACAGAGATCTGCCTCTGCTCCCAGAGTGCTGGGATTAAAGGCATGTGCCGCCACGCCCGGCTGTCTTACTCTTATTAGGAATTACCTTCCAGGAGTGAGAAAAAGTGCCCTGGATTACCTGTCATCTTTTCAGGGTTATAAAATAGATACTATGTCTATGGCTGTAGCTTGTTTAGAGTACTCACATATGATATTGGGTTTAATCCTCAATACTGTATAAACCTGGCATGGTAGTAAATGCCCAGAAGCCAGCACTTGGGAGGTGGAAGCAAAAGGATCAGAAGTTCAAGATCATCCGCATTTACCCATCTTTAAAAAAAAAGAAGAAAGAAAGAAAATGAAATAAAATAGACACTAACAGACTCTTACAATGATATTCACAACAAATCAGGTTGACGAGTTGCGGCTGCTTAGCAGATGTCTTGCTTGCCATGCAAGCCCGAGAGCCTAAGTCCAACCCCTGACACCCACATAGAAAGGCAGGTGTGATGGTGTGATTGTAGAGTCATACGTAATCAACCCCAGGACTACGGAGGCAGAAACAGAAGGATCTGGAGCTTGCTGGCCAGCCAGCCTAGCTGAATCAGTAAGTAACCCAAAACTAAGTAGACAGCTCCTGACGCCCTGGCCTGCGCACGCACGCGCGCGCGCACACACACACACACACACACACACACACACACACACACACACACACAAACACACACAAACACGCACGCACGCACGCGCGCGCGCACACACACGCACCCGGCCACACATGCACGCACCCCCCCACACCCCACACCAGTTCTCTCTCTCAGCGAGAGAACCAAGGTCTGCTCTCAAACACAGCAGACAACTCCTTTCTATGGGTCAGAGCCTATGGTAACCAACAGAGCACCCGGTGTTTTGAAAAACAGACCAGCAGGAGGGTTAAAGCACACACTGTAGTGCCTGAGGCCACAGGCTGCCAGGTGTCAGGCTGTTGCTCTCATAGAGCAATGACAGAAAGAGGAACCACTGGAGGGCAGAGACTGGCAGTCACAGTTTGCTCTTGCGTAGCGTGGCTTGCTCTCGTTCTGCTGTGGCTCCAGTCTCCAACCTTGTCCACACAGATGTCACTAGCTTCCCTTAGTGCCAATTGTGTCTGCTGTGGCAGGATGACCAATCCACCCAGTTGGTGCAACGTTCTCATGTTCTGAGACAAGCCCACCCAGCCATGGACAAACCAGGGCTGGTGGTCACCTCACCAGGTTCCACTCCTGCAGGCAACAGACTAAGTCACCTTGGAAGAGACTAGCCAGGAAGACAGTTCCTATCGAGGTCACTTCTCTAGTTATGCCCCCATCCTTTGTGTGATTGCTTCAGAGTGTAGGGAGACTCACTGTGTGTGTGTTTGTGTGTATGAGTGTGGGTATATACGTCGAGGTCAGAAGACACCTTGGGTGTTAGCCTTCAGCTTCTACCTTGCTAGAAACAGGCTCGTTTGCTGTTTGGCTTATACCTGTACATGCCAGGCTAGCTAGTCCGTGAGCTTCCAGGGATTCTCCTCTCTCTCTCTGTCTCTCATCTTGCTAAAGAGAACTAGGACTTCAGATGTGAGCCACCATGCCCAGCTTTATTGGGTTCTGGGGATTCTACTCAGGTCTTCACATTCCACTGAGCCATCTCCCCAGCCCATGACTTACAGCTCAAGCTAATAAAGGAGGAGGAATGACAGATAAAAGACAGTTGTTCTAAGACCCCAGGTGACAGTAGACATTGATGAGACATCTACAGTACCAGGCAAGCTGGAAGGGAACTGGATGGTTACATGTTTTCCCACAGGGTTTGCCTTAACTTTTGCAAATAAATTCCCTTTAGGCACACTCCAAGTGAGAACTGACCTTAAGATCAGCTTAAAGTTTACCTCGAGGGGCTTCACGAGCCCAGAATTCAGAGAGTTTAGAATTGCTAGGCAGCAGTCTTTCCCAACATGTTTAATTCAAGGCCAACCAGACAACCAGAAGAGGGACATTTGAATCATAGCTGGGCAGGGATCCTAAAAGATTCCCAGTGTGGAGGCTGGAGAGATGGCTCAGTGACTGAGCACTTGTTGCTCTGGCTCAGGACCTGGGTTTGGTTCTCAGCAGTCATGTCTGTACTCCAGTTCCAGGGGATCCAATTCAGAATTCTGCAGGTGGTCACATACATGCATACACACATATATACATACATACATACACACACATACATGCATATAAAACATTCGTACATACAAAATAAATATATCTTTTAAAACAAGATTTCCAGGGTGGTAGAATTTAAAATGTGGGGCAGGGTGTTCTATATAAAGACAAATAAAAAGTAAACATGACATTCGAACCCCATTTGCTCCATTTTAGGGAAACAGGCTATAGGAATAGGCCAGCCAGGAACAGCATGCCTGGCAGTCCATTTGACACGGGGTGCTCCAGTGCATAGCCTCAGGGGCTGTGACGGTGTTCAGTGCTGAGGGTATGGAAGTCTGCATCCATGGAAGAGGCAGGTGACAGTCAGGAGTGAGGAGCGATGACATGTTCTCATTCAGGAATAGCATCGAATGTATATAAACACATACACAGCTGTATATGCAAGCAAGCATATATAAAAGTGAACATGGTCAGCACTGCAGATTGTGAGCAACCGGAAAGCCAAAAATAATTAACAACAACAACAAAAAGCAACAAACTGGTCTTCTCTTGGGAACATTTCTGAAAAAGAAAAATGAAACAAAGAACCCATTATCAAGGATCATCAAGAATACCTTAAAAAACTGTCCAGTTGTTTTTCCTCCCTCTGACACCCTGTCAAGCTTGCTGGCTTTGCCTTGCTCCCTCACAGGTGCTGGGGCAACTGATAGACAAGAGGAAGACTGTCAAGGAGTGATGGACAGCTTGTTCCCAGGGCAGGAATCGGGAGCACAGCCTACTCTGAGGTGGTCAGTTACCGTCAGAAACTATGCCCAGCCCAGTTGCAAAAGTGAGCTGGGGACCCTGGGAAGGTTAGCAGCAGTCCACAAATCCTTATGTGGACTTGTCAAAGTCACAGTTACCCAGCATGGGCAAAGCTGTCTTCCAGTGGGACACATGTTGCATTGCTGTCCTCAACATGCATGAGAGCCACAGCCTGGGCCTTGTCACAATGGACCCAAATTTCCTTATCGTCATCTCATGCAAATATAATTTTTCACTATTATCCTGCTCTACTCAGGATAAATGTCCCGTTGCCTGGAGCTCTTCCTCTCAGCAGACAAGTCCCTCCTACCACTGTGCCGGTGGTACCACCCATGACACAAGACATAAAGGTGAGGAAAGGTAAGGTGCCCCTGCCCTGTCAAGGCTGCCTTTACAAGCATCTTGAATCCTTCTGTGGTCATACAGACCATGCCTAAGCATTCCAACAGACATGGGATTTTCCTGGGCAGGAAGAGCACGTAGCCTAGTCCTCCCATCCCAGAGCCTACAACTCCACCATGTGTCTGACTTGATGGGCAATTTTGTGGTCTATGTCCAGAGGCCCATTCACAGCACTCTTCTCTTCTGACTTCACTCTCTTCCAGGAATCCTAGATGCTGGAGGTCCACAGGCTCCTCCCAGAGATGGAGTAGTGAGGGCTGCCTGGCCCTGACTGCCACAGAGTCCCCAGGTCTTAGAAAATGCAGTGTGCCTCAGACCTAAATAGTCTTTCTCCACACCCCTCTCCTCAGCCTCCAAATTCTGAGCAGTGTCCACTACTTTAGTAGTATGGTTTGTTTCCAAAGGCTTGTTTGTTGGGACCTGGGCCCCAGGGTGGCAGTGTGGGGTCTGGGGAGCATTTAAAAGGAGAGTCTCATTGAAAGTTATCAAGTCACAGGGTGCTGTCCTGGGAAGGTGCTGGCACTTATCTCCCTCAGTGATGATATTCCTTGTCAGTGGGATCCTAGGCGATTATGTACTCACCCACTTTGCACTTTTCTAATCCGCGGTCATGTTGTGATGCAGCCAGTGGAGGAAAACCAGAGTAAGAACAGAGCAGAGATCCTTCCAGCATCCTCCTAGGAAATTTGAAGTCTGAGCAGATGCCACACCCCCTTAAGGGCCCCAATGTCACCATCTTATCTCATCAGCAGCTGTTGTGATTTCAGTCCAGGCATCCAGCTGGACAGCAAGTGGCAATGGAGAAGGCTGGAAGCACTCCACACCTGGCCTCAGGACTGACTTGCAAGATGACCTTGGGAATTCCAGTGGCCGACCTGGTGATGTATTGGAAACTGTACTACCAACCCCAAAAGAGATGCAGGGGTGTGAGGGAGCAGCAGGCAGCCCATGCTCCCATATCTGCCTCCATAGGTTTGAACCAACATGGGACCTACTACAGAACTGTGGGGCAATGATGAGTGTGCATGTCTGCTCCACCTTCCAGCTGTGCTCAGGCAGTTGTCCAAGTCTGCAGCTCTTATCACACTTGGAGCCCTTTGTGAGCAGTAGAGTCTAGAGGGTGGGGTAGAGATGGCACACTCAGGCATGCACAGCTCCCAGACTGGCTTACTAGCTGCCACTAGCAGATGAGCTCTGCATTCTGTCCTGTCACCCTCTGTCCCAAGGCTCCAGTCAGTACTTTGTGCAATGTTTCTTTGCACAGTCCCTGCCATGCAGCCCTCCCTTCCACCCATCCTCTAGAATCCTTGGCTAAATCTATGAGACATGGTCCCACTGGATGCCCTGTCTAGTTGGATTCTGGAGGCCTGAAGTTAGGTGCCTTGGGGTCCATTCTGACCCAGCCCCGTTAAATCATGAGAGGCCAGAGAATGGAAACAAGCTGCCACATGGTGAGTGCAGACAGCTCCAAGGTTGTGGGAGTGGGCAATGGCCTCAGAAGAAGCTTTCACAGAGTGTAGAACTGCAGTTTCAGATGAAAGGGACGTTGGAAGACTAGGGTCCAGTCAAGCCAGGCTGAGTCTTTTTTTTTTTTTTTTTTTTTGGTTTTTCGAGACAGGGTTTCTCTGTTTAACAGCTCTGGCTGTCCTGGACTCGCTTTGTAGACCAGGCTGGCCTCGAACTCGCAAAGATCCGCCTGCCTCTGCCTCCCAAGTGCTGGGATTAAAGGCGTGCGCCACCACCGCCCGGCTTCAGGCTGAGTCTTAATGTGTTTTCTTATGATAAACCAAGAGAACAATTAGAAAAAACAAGGAGACCCCAGAGCACATGCCTTTTACACCATCTTAGCAGCCTGCATGCAAGGTGCAGGGAGGGCCCCTCTGAGAGCCACAGTCAGCTGGCTCTAACCCACAATTCCTGGCACATGTATCCCCATGTAATCAGAACCACAAAAAGCCACATGGCTGTTGCCACTGGCAATAAGCCATACTTTCACAGCTGTGGCACACCAGAGACCCACATCTGGTTTACTGATAAACAGGAATATCTGGAATTTCAAATGTTCCTTGTTCTGGAATATGTCAGAAGGACACAGCACTCAGTAAAACTTCATGAATATAATGGTTTGTTAAAAGTAGTTTACAATCCATAAATCAGGATGGGGGGCTCAAGTTTGGAATACAAACAGAAACAATGGTGCTGTCTACATTTCAGACCATGGAAATGAGAACCAATCCTCCCAACTCAACATGAGGTGCTTTGGCTCTACCCCCCCACCCCCAGTGCTAATGTCCGAGGACTCAGAAACACATCTTGAACTAATCCCAAAGCTCTCTACAGTCTTTCAGTCAGCCAACCCAAGACCACTTTGTGCACTATGAGTCTGAGCAAGTAAGTGCACGTTTGTCACACAGAAGAAAGGGAGGCATAGATGTGGGAACGGTGTGACTGCTGGGGTGTTGGGTAGGCACCTGTGTCATCTGTATGAAGCATACATAAATGTTATGTGTATACATGTGGATTATACGTGACATTCACAGGATTCCCTCCCTGTTCTGTAATGGGACAGAAAGGAAACCTGCCTGGTATCTCAGAAATGAGTGACACCCTGTGCCAGGTAGTTTATGTCAGGTTGACACAAGCTAGAGTCATCTGAGAAATTGCCTCCAGAAGATGGGGCTGTAGCCGGGCCTGCCTCTTTGCCCTTTAAAGCTGTAAGGAAACCCACAATCAAATGTTTTGTTATAAGAGTTGCTTTGGCTTGGTCAAGGTATCTTTTTTTAGCAATAGAGCAGTGACTAATACAAGCTTCCCTCCTGCTTTGAGACAGTCTCATAATGTAGCCTTGGCTGGTCTGGAATTCACTGTTTACTGTGCTGGCCTGGAACACACAGAGGTCCACCTGCCTCTGCTTGTGAGTGCTGGGGTTAAAGGCATGTGCCACCATGACCTGCTTTTTATTCTTGACATCATTATCTCACCATATGCATATCATATTCACTCACCATATGGCAACTTGCTTCCATTCTCTTACCTCTTACAACAATTCTAAAAATTTAGTTACTTTATTTTATGTGTATGTGTGTATTCTTGAGTGCATATATATGTATGTTGTATGCATGCACCATATATGTGCAAGTACCTTTGGAAGTTACAAGAGGGCAGTAAATTCTGTAACAATATTTTCATTTATAAACACTTATATTTATTAGTACTTAAGAAACACTATAAAATACCTAAATCCTATAACCTAAAACCTATAATCTAAGAGCACCCTAATACCTAAGAACACTCTAATCTAAAAACACTTAACTAACATTATTTTAACTTTCTTAAAAGGATATTAATATTCTTAGCGTAGGTCCGTGCAGGGTGACTTGATTTACAGCAGTCCCAACAAGCAGTCCCTTTTAAAGCTTAGTGTCCGCTAGGCTTTCCTTTGCCAGTTTGCAAGGCCAGTTTATTTCAAACACCAAATTGTGGCCGATTTATAAAGTCAGCCTGTTCCAACTGCCAAACTGAGGCTGGCTTTTTCCACAGGCTTCACAGTCTAAAAGCTACTCCGAGAGGCTTCTGAACTCTGCCCAGTTTGCCACCGGCCTTAATAAACTGATTACAGCAAAGGGTCTTTCTTGGGCTAACTTGCAATCAAGTCTTTCTGTCTTGGACTCTGCCTTTCAGTTTATGGCCATTATGGTGTAGCTTGCTGTGTACTTCTCCAGCATGCCTTCTCAGTCGGTGAGGGCAGCAGCAAGAGAGCGCCTTGTGGAGGTTTCTGGCTTACATATGGCATTATCTCAAGATCCTTGGCGGAGGGTCCACAAAGTCTCTCCCGATGTCTAGCAGTTCTGTTACTTCTCATGGCAACTGACTGAGCAGCTTGCGTGGTTTCTTAACAACACCCCTTCAACAGGGCAGTTCACAGAGCTAAGGTCTCAACTGCACTGTCCATTTCAGCAAGCCAAAGGAATGCCAAGCAAGCTTTCCTTATGTGCTGCAGGATGCTAATCTGAATTGCTAATAAGATTCCACAGGGAAACAATATAATAAGATAGCCTTCAGGGGCTGGCAAGCTAGCTTAGTGGGTAAAGAAGCTTGCTGCCAAGGGGACCGGAATACCTATCTGCATGGTAGATACCCCCAGTACCTATATAGATGGTAGAAGGGGAACTGACTCCTTTGAGCTGTCCTCTCACCACGACATATGCGCCAGGGCACATGTAAACCCCAAATAAACAAAACGTAATAAGGCAGCTTTCAGAATGGGTAAAGGCATTCACAAAACCTGTGTTTTATTTGGGTTTAATGTCCAAAATACATAAAGAACTCATGCAACCAAAAACAAACATCAAACCTCAAAACTTCATAAAAACTGGGCAAAGAATCTGAATAAGCACAGAAACAAGGAAGGGGCCCACACCCCTGCTCATGAGGGGGATGCAAATCAAAACCATAATGAGGTATCACCTCACACTCGTCCGTGTGGCTACTGCTAAAACAACAGAACACAAGTGATGGAAGTGTGTGAACAAAAGGCAGCCCTTGTACTGTGTGGGTGGGATGAAAGTTGGTACAGCCATTATGCAAAACAGTGGGGAAGTTCCTGAAAAATCTAACAATAGAAGTGCCATAGGGTACAATAGGCCCACTGCTGGAACTGAGGTAGTAGTGCCAGAGACATGTCACTCCCATGTTTGCTAAGCAGCACCCATGAGAGCCTATGTCCATGGGTGGGTGAACAGATACAGAGAACATGGTCCAAATGCACGCTTAGCCTTCTCAGAGAGAACAGTCCTGCCACTGACCACATGGATGAGATGGTTGGCGCCATACTCAAACACAGATACAGAAACACAGTAGACCTTTCCAAGATCTCTGAACGAACTCAACAGCAGAGTAGGATGGTGCTTGTCAAGGGCTGTGATGTTCACAGTTACCAACACTCAGCTATTGAGGGTAGTTCTGGCATTAAAAAGCATGGGACCACAGGTAACAGCTGTGTCATGTACTTAAACACACTTGACATTAAGTGACTTCATCCACACCCAAGCCACAGCAACAAAGGATGGGAATTGACTTTGGAATATAGATGATATGCACATTACCTGGATGGTGGTGAGTTTCATGTGGGTATACTTTTCCCCAAACTCATCAAACTGTACATACTGAAACTGAATAGCTGTTTGAATGTCAATCACACAAAGTGGTCTACAATAAAAGAGATGGGTAGGTAGTGAAAGAGCCACCTGCTGCTCTTCCAGAGGACCCAGGCTCACAGCACTCACACGGCAGCTTACAACATACCCACAGGTAAAACACTGTATACATAAATAAAACAGGCTACAGTTCCTTGCCCTACAGTAAGGTAGAATGGGGATTTAGGATTCCAAAGTGATATCAAGGGAAGAAAAGGGTGCTGCTTCTCAATGTAGAGTAAGAATAATCATAGAAGAAACAAAACACCACCTGTCAATCTACAGTCATCACACAGTCTAACCCTGTGATGTGCAGACACTTCCTCCATTTGGACATGACCATGGCCTTCTTGTATCCAACATGTTTTGTTTTTCAGGAAAAGTCATCTGATAAACGGAAGTCTGGTGATGAACCAAATATGAATAATCTTCACAGCCCTGTGTCAGTCACCATCTGGGATGGACCCAAGCCAACCTCCCAAAGACTCAAGCCAGCCTCAGAACTCAATGGTGGTGACACACTACAGAACACAGTTTAAAAGAGGTTTATTTTAAAATAAAATTTACATCTTTATTTTACAGATGAAATTCCCCATTTTTAAAAAAGGTGATTCTATACATGTTTGTTGTTGTTTGAGACAGGGTTTCTCTGTATAGTCCTGGCTGTTGTGAAACTCACTCTGTAGACCAGGCTGGCTAACAACTCAGATATCCACCGGCCTCTGAATCCAGAGTGCTGGAATTAAAGGTGTGTGCCACAGTCTCTAGCTTATACATTAGTTCTTAACCTCTACTATAAGAAGTGTACACACACACACACACACACACACACACACACACACACACACACACACACACTGAATTTGTCTCAGTACCTTGTAATGTTTTTCAAATGTAGGTGTAATACATAATACATTTTAAAAAGTACTTACTTGAGGCCTGGCATGGTGACATACACCTTGAATTCACGGGGGTGGGGGGTGGGGGGTGGGTGGGTGGGTGGGAGGGCACAGGTGGAGCTCTGTGAGTTAGAGGCTAGCCTAGTCTACATATTGAGTCTCAGGACAGCTAGGGTTACAGAGAGATACCCTGTGTGTGTGTGTGTGTGTGTGTGTGTGTGTGTGGGGTGTGTGTGTGGGGTGTGTGTGTGTGTGTGTGTGGGGTGTGTGTGGGGGGTGTGTGTGTATGAGAAGACAAAAAGACATACCTAGGCCTGGAGATGTAGCTTAGTGGTTCAGAGTGCTTGCTGTCCTTCTAAGAGGCCCTTGGCAGCCAGGTGAGGCAGCTCACAACCACCTGGAACTCCAGCTCCAGGGCATCCATCCCTCTTCTGGCCTCCAAGGGCACTTGTACACATGTCCGTACACTCTCATAAGTAAAAAAAAAAAATATATATATATATATACACACACACACACACACACTTTTGTGTGAAGCTGAGGAATGAACCCAGGGTTCAAACAAGTGTTCTACTATAGAGCTTTACTTCTACACCCCAAATCTATATACACTGTCAACTTGATAGGATCCATAAGTACAAAGCCTTTGCAGGTGGCTGTCAGGGAGTTTCTTGTGGTGGAGGCCCACAGTGACATGGGTGGCACCATTCTGTGGGCTGAGATCTTGGACTTAACAAAAAGGAGAAAGTGAGCTGAGCACTTGTGTCCACTTCTCTGCTTCCTGACTGTAGATGTGATCAGAACAGACGCCTTGAGCTCTTGCTGCATGACACCCCACCATGATGTCCTCACAAAGTATGAACCCCGGGCAACCCTTCTTTACATAACTCTCGACAGGCTTGTCATAGCAACAAGAACAGCAGCAGGCACTACTGGCTCCCCTCAGGGACCTGCACAAGGACCTGACTGCACATGGTCATCTCAAACACACCTCTACTGGGACATGCTGTTCAAAACTCAAATGGAAGGGGTGGCTCACACCGGAGCGGGCTCATCTGTGCCTACCTGCCTAGAATGAGCACTCTGAACTGGACACTGCTGGGCACAGAAGCTCTGACTTGGGACGGTTCTATTTAGTTGCTTTTTCTTTCTTTCTTTCTTTTTTTTTTTTAAGATTTATTTATTTATTTTATGTATGGGTGCTTTATCTGCATGAGCATCTGCAACCAGAAGAGGGCATCAGATCACGTTGTGGATGGTTGTGAGCCACCATGTGGTTGCTGGGAATTGAACTCAGGACCTTTGGAAGAGCAGCCAGTGCTCTTAACCGCTGAGCCATCTCTCCAGCCCTTAGTTGCCTTTTCAACAACAAGCTAAGGCATCTGTTCATATCGCATCTATAGTCAGGAAGCAGACAGATGGTCAGGGTTAGTCAGGTCCACAGCATCTGAGAGAGAAAGAGAACTTTAAGGCCATCAAGTAAAGAGGACTCGTGCGGCCATGGAAGCATGCATCAGAGGCCATTCCTTCTCCTTCGGGCTATCATGAGCCCATGCTAATTCCTTACCCAACACAATCATTTTATCTCTGGATTCTCTCTCTTCTTCCCACCAAGTGCTCAATACCTATGTGAAGTTAGTGGGATTGCTAAGTGGGAGTGGGAGATATCACATTCTTAGCACCAGTTGGTAACTTTTGATTTTGTTTTTGGTTTTTTTTTTTTTTGAGACATGGTCTCACAATTTGCTCTGGCTGTCCTGGAACTCGCTCTGTAGACAATGCTGGCCTCAAACTCTAGATCTATTGCCTCTGTCTCCTAAATGCTGATTAAAGGACTGTGCCACCATTCCTGGCTGGCTTTTGAACTTTTTAAAAAAAGATTTATTTATTTACTTTATGTATATGAGTGGTCTGTCTGGATGTACACCTGCAGCCAAAAGAGGGCATCAGATAACATTGTGGATGGCTGTGAGCCACCATGTGGTTGCTGGGAATTGAACTCAGGACCTCTGGAAGAACAGGTAGTGCTCTTAACCTGAGCCATCTTTCCAGCCCTGAGTTTTTAACTTTTAACTAATTTTAGAAGATTAAAAAAAGCCATAAATTTATGATCTCGACCCTCCCCTCATGGCTTAATGCCCCATCTTCTCTCCTCCTTTCTTTATCATCATCATTTTTGTTTTGTTTTTTTTTTTTTTTTTTTTTTTAGAGACAGGGTTTCTCTGTGTAGCCCTGGCCTTCTGGAATCACTTTGTAGACCTTGTGTTCAAGGCTGGCCTTGAACTCACAGAGATCCACCTGCCTCTACCTCCCGAGTGCTGGGATTAAAGGTGTTCGGCAATTACAGACAGCTGTGACCTGCCATGTGGGTGCTGGGATTTGAACCTGGGTCCTTTGTAAGAGTAGCCAGTGCTCTTAACCAATGAGCCATCTCTCCAGCCCTCTCCCCTTTCTTTTAATCTGCTGCATACATACATATACATTTGAAATACACAGTACAACCCTGGTTCAAAAAAATCTGAAAATACAGTATTTAAAACATGACAGGCCATGGCATAATTTCTCCCACTCTTACAAAAGCAGGACAGGCCTTTGAATTCACAAATTACATCTCTTGATTAAATGTTCCCTATTCTTTGGCTACATTCTCAGGATGGCTTTGCCCTGTAAAGACTTAGATGCAAGTCCTGCCCTCTCTCTCAGGAGACTAGCTTCCTCAGCATTCTGGTGAGCGTGTGTGTGCTTCAGTAAGAAGTGGTTAATGAAGAGCTTCAGGCCTTCTCGCAGCATTCCCAACTTAGGGTTGTCAGACACCCTGAAAGGGAATTGGACACAGGTCAGGGAGGGAGCAAGGAGAGACCTACTCTTAGGATTTGGCTTTTGGACAATGGGATCAAGGTCTTGTACAAGACAGATTAAGTGCTCTTTGGCTGACATACACAGTCCTGTTCCTTACTTAACATCTAAGAAAATCTCTATCTGCAGGCAAAACTTTGCTATGCTGTCTAAGCTGGCCTCTAACTCCTGGACTCAAAGAATCCTCCTTGGCTCAGTCTCTAGAAAAGTTGTAACCACAGGAATGTCATTATATCTGGCTTCTTTTTTAAAAGGGTAGCCCAGCATGGGCTCAAATTTGTAACTCTACCGCCTCACTCTCTAAGGTGCTGGATTACTGGCACATGCTGCTATAACTGGCTGTACACACCTTATTTACTTATTATTTTGTTTTTCTTTCTCCAAAACAGGGTTTCTCTATGTAACCCTGCCTATCCTGGAACTTGCTTTGTAGACCAGGCAGGCCTCGAACTCAAGAGATTCACCTGTCTCTGCCTCTGAGAGTTGGGATTAAAGGTGTTCGCCACCAGAGTTTACAGCTGCGAACTATAATGCCTAGCTTTCACCTAAGAACTTCCTGAGGGATAGGGATGAAGCTCAGTATTAGAAATTTAAGCTTAGCTTAGGCTCAATTCCCAGCACCTCACACAAAGTAAAGGAAATGAAACCCAAGGAACAGCTTTACACAGCCACTTGTTATAAATCAGTGTTCTGTATTAGGCAAGTCTTGCTATTTCTTCAATCTAGTGCATAGATATTATAGCTTAGAATTAGGACTAAAATTGTGTACTAGGCATAGCCTGGCTTTATAAACTAAGAGCAGTGAAATGGGAGTGACCTCCATGCTGGCTCAAATGGCACTCTCTGCCTTTCTCTCCATGTCCAATCAGGGAACATCAGGCACATACCTTGAGAATATCAAACCCAGGTCTTCCTCTTCTGTTTCCACTAACAATGCAGTCAGCACTTTCCGTAGGAAGTGGACTCTTGGTTTATTCAATTCGCTGAATTCAACTACCTAAGGGTCAGGAGATAGGAAAACATCACCATGCTCCTTCAGTTTTACCATCCTTTGCCACCATCCTGCTCTCCAACACTGGCTGTCAGGAGCCAACTCTGGCAATGAGAGTACTGAAGGCAGGGGGACTGGTTCCCAGGCTGGGAGCTACACAGAGATGGGAATCTTAGCTACAGGGGATATATACTCCAAACCTGGGGTTTAGTTTGTAGACGAGAAATAGGTATTGCCTCTGTCCTTTGAAGCAGCCACTCTTTAGTTACAACTCCACACAGAGAATTTGGTTAGAGGAGAGGCCAAATACGTACATTTCCTAAAAAAGCATCAAAAACTGCACAAAGCTTCTCAATTTTAGCAGTAGTATAAACATACTATACCTACACCGTGGACTGAGACATGGAACTCACTTGAGAACCACAGAGAGCAACATGGAGAAAACACAAAGTGAAGTTGAATTTAAACAGAGCTTCACAATCTCTTCTAAGTATGCCTTCCTTAACACTTTGTGCTTTTCCTCCAAAATTTTGGGCTTCTTTATTTTTTTCTCTAAAGCCTCCAATCCCATCACATGGCTGTTTGTTTTGTCTTGTGTCTGCCTCCATGCTAGCTTACCTTCTCTCCTACAAGCAGCTGCTGAGGTTTTACAAGTTGCCTGTAGATTTCCCTTTTTAAAATTCTAGTAAAATTGCCTTTGGCTGGGCGTTGTGGCGCATGCTTTTAGTCCTAGCACTTCAGGAGGCAGAGACAGGTGGATCTCTATGAGTTCAAGGCCAGCCTGATCTACAAAGTGAGTCCAGGACAGCCAAGGATACACAGAGACACACTGTCTGGGGGTGAGAAGAAGCTCTTCATCTTAAAAAAAAAGCTGCAGGAGGACAGGGTATGGTGACAAGTACTGCCCAGAGACTTGACCTATGCTCACACAGGTTCTGCTTGCAGATACGGGCATAAGAAAGCAAACAGGCCTAGGAACAAGGGTACATACCACATTAAAGAGTGGCTCCCCTGACAAGAGCAGGGGACAGACAGGAGCCCAGGAGCAGGGTCAGGACAGACAGGAGCCCAGGGTCAGGGTCAGGACAGACAGGAGCCCAGGGTCAGGGTCAGGACAGACAGGAGCCCAGGAGCAGGGTCAGGGATGTGCCTAGAGCTCTG
>CAJQZJ010016246.1:2619919-2721569 GCA_907164525.1 Lophiomys imhausi | reverse complement strand
CCAGGAGCAGGGTCAGGGATGTGCCTAGAGCTCTGAAGAGTGGAGGGGACAGACAGGAGCCCAGGAGCAGGGTCAGAGATGTGCCTAGAGCTCTGTGACGGCTACTCTTGGTTGTCAACTTTACTGCACTTGGAATTAACTAAAATCTCAGAATGGAGGGCAGACCAGTGAGGTGTTTTGTTTTTGCTTAATTTGGAGTAGGAAGATCCACATTTTTTTTTGTTGGTTTTCGAGACAGGGTTTCTCTGTGTAGCCCTGGACTCACTTTGTAAACCAGGCTGGCCTTGAACTCACAAAAATCCGCCTGCCTTTACCTCCCGAATGCTGGGATTAAAGGCGTGCACCACCACGCCCGGCTTCTACTACATCTTTTGATAGAAGCCGATATAGGACTAGGAATAAGGAAGCTTTTGCTCTTTGCCTTCTTGCTCTTGTCTTGCTAGCATTCATTCCTTCACTGGCATCAGAGCCAACTTCTTTGGAATTCAGTGTATACTGAGAGACATCTGGCCTCATGGACGAAGCAACTACAGGATTCTAGATTCTTAAGACTTGCTGTTCACAGCCAGTCACTGTTAGATTAGCTAGACTGCAGCCTGTAAGTCATTCTAATAAATTCCTTTCTATATATATAAATTTATTAAGTTGTTACTCTAGAGAACCCTGACGAATACAAGCCCTATCATCCACAACTGGATTCTGCCTACTTGTTATAGTCACAGGGAAATTGTAAGCAGACACTTTAATGAAAGGCAGGAAGGACAAACACACACAGGAAGCTGCCTTGCAGACTAGCAATGTCGCAGAAGGACACTGAACTTAGCACCCTAACTTGTCTCTAGTGTTCATTTCCTTTAGTGTTGTCAAAAGTTCAGGATTTCTTCGTATACTGCAACACCCATCTTGAATCCCACCTCCTGTGTCTGGGCTTCACTATCTTCTGTACTGGTGCCTCAAGGCTTTGAAGGCCCCAAGCACAGTGGTGGGGAACTGCAGCCTTACGGTATTTTGCAGTGAAGATCCACAACTGCATCTATACAAGGAGGAAAGTCTGTCCCGGCTAGTTTTATGTCAACTTAACATAATTAGTGTCATCTAAGAGGAGAAGCCTCAGTTGAGAAAATGTCTCCATAAGATGGGTTGTAGTGATTAATGGAGGGTGGCTCAGCCTACTGTGGGTTGGCTGTCTTGGGTTCTGTAAGAAAGCAGGCTGAGTTGTGTTCCTCCAAGACCTCTGCATCATCTCCTGCCTCCTGCCTTACTTCCTTTGATGATGGACTATTACCTGAAAGTATAAATGAAACCCTTCCTCCCCAAGTTGCTTTTGGTCATTTTGTTTTATTACAGCAATAGAAACTCTGAAGACAAAGTCTTACTTCACTCTATGTTCCCAGCTGAGCTGTGCGCAGTTCAGCATTGTATAACTAGGATCAGTATATTAACCTCACTTGAATTATCAAAGAACCAGCAACTGGGACTAAAGAGATGGATGGTTCAGCAGGTAAAGACACTTGCCACCAACCCTGATGGCCTGAGAACCCATGTAGTGGAAAGAGATAGCCAATTCCTGCTAGTTGTCTTCTGAACTTGGCACATACCAGTACACACACACACACACACACACACACACACACACACACACACACACAAATGTAAAGCAGAACAAAACAAAAAACAATCCCAACCCTGTAACTGGACACTAGTTCTCTAAGTAAATTTACACAATGTGTTGACTGGATATCTTCTGTGGTGGCTATGACAATGACAACACTTCATAGCTGTCGGGAGGGAGAAGCTTGCATAGCTTTTAATTTCAACACTCAGGAGGCAGAAACAGGCCATCTCTGAGTTCAAGGCCAGTCTGGTCTACATAATGAGTTACAGGACAGCCAGGACTACACAGAGAAACCCTGTCTCAAAAAACCAAAAAGAAAACACTTCAGAAGCTCAGAAAACATATTTTTAAAATATATCAAATAAAAAGAATTATATTATCTTGGCTGCTTTTAGTAACTTTTTGCATCATACAAACCTTTAGAACAGAGAGTGGAAGTGATTTTGTCTTCAACAGGTGTGCCAGCAGATGAACTAGATTTGAGAACTTTGTGTCTGGCAAATTTTCTAAGTCCCGAAATTTGTCCCATATGCTGAACTGGAATGTCATCTAGTTAACAGCAAAGAAGAAAAAAGTTAAATGCAACAAATCACTGAACAATTCAGCTGGAATGTACTCCAAAGGCGCTCTTATTTCTTAGTCACTTTTCAAGAGACCAAACCAGGATTAAGAACAATTTCACTGCCCCTTCCTGACACTTCATAGAAGTCCCTTTTGGTTGTAGTTTTGTCCCACACTTCAACACATGGCTTTGAAATAAGGTTGTTTGCAACCTACAGAAGAGATCAGTGCCCTCAAACACTACCTTAAACCCGAGGCCTCCAGCCAGTTGGGCCACAATCTTCCCAGCTGTGACAGACAAGATGCCTTGGGCTAGACCTTCATTACAGGTCTGGCTGCTAGCATATATGATCTACGATAGAGACATGGAACTCCTGGTGGTCTTCTAAATTACCTGGAATCTCCTTTCATAGCAACAGAACTTGCTAGCCAGGAAAGCATAGAAAGGGTTATAGGTTTTCTCTTGCAGGCAGCAATCCATGAGGATATGAACGATCTCTCTCTCTTGCTGGTCCTTCAGCCCAAGCCTGTAGACAAATAGCCAGACTAAGAATATATTCTTTCAAATTTTTAAAACTTTATTGATTCTTTGTGAATTTCACATCATGAACCCTAATCCCATTCATCTCCCCATCCCTTTGTATCTACCCTCTGCCTTTACAACCTCCCTCACAAAAGAATTTTAAAAAAATCATTAAACAAAAAATGTCTTATTGTGGAAGTTGTAGTGTCTCTGTGTCCCACAGTATATCTCTCTTTCTACACATCTTTACTTGCAAATGTTCATTGCAGTGAGCCATTGGTTTGTTCTAAGGCCTCTGGCTTCTGCTACACTATTAATACTAGATCCTTACCAGGATGTTGGGGTGGGCCAACTCAAATCGCCAGCTCTATCTCCTATGTCTGTCACCACCACCAGCGTGAGCTTCCCAGTACTGCCCTGGCTAGCTCACCCTATGTGGCAGCCAGCAGGGGGCAGGGTCAGCTCACCTGCTCTCATTTCCTCACCTGTGCCTTAGCCACCAGGGTCAGCTCTACTGTGCTGCCCAGGTGAAGTGCTGCAGCCAGTGAGGGGCAAGGCCAGCTCTCCCACCTGCCACAGGAGGCAAGAGGTGGGGGAGGGGTCTGCTTTCAATTCTTATGGCAAAATCACTTCCTCCCTGTCAAAGGAGTCCAGTGGAAAGTGAGTTGGTAAAGATGGTGGTGACAGCCACATACTGGGCCACAGCCCAGTCTTGCTCTTAGCCTTCACGGGCCTCAGTTTTCCCAATAGCATGGCACAACACAGCTTGCAAGCAGCAACAGAGCTGAGGACTGGTTTATATTGTCATACAGCAATGACAACCCAACACCCAAGAAACTGAGGTCACGACCAGTTTGAACCATACAAGGTAGATCTGTCTCAAACCCCCAAACACCCTCTCTAGGTAAAACTCACAGCAAAATCCATTCTTTTCTGAGTATAGTCCTGAGAGTGTGGTCAGGTAGTAACCACCACAGTAGAAACACGGGAAGTTCCACAGCTCCTAAATCTCCTTCCTTTGCAGTATGCACTTTCCCTGAGACACAGGCCACACAGATGTGTTTCCTGTGCCTCTAGTTCTGCTGTGTCAACGTGTCAATAATCTTGAAGTGGTTGTCCAAGTCTGGCTCCTTGTCCCCAGCAGAGAGTACTTTAGAATCAACCAAGCTGGTGTGAGCCTTTCTACTGAGTCTTCTGCAGAGCTGACTGACTATTATCACATCCACCAAGAGGACCCACAGCTGGTCTACCCATCAGTGGGACAACATATGGCCTTTGAGTTTTGGCAATTACAAATAAATGATTGTCTTTCTTCTTTGGAAAGAAGAGCATATTAGGAGTTGAACCCACAGCCCTGTACATGCCAAGTGGCACTCTAGCACTGGGCCATGTCCCTAGTCCCAGCTGTCTGCCCTCTGAATCTAGTGGCTGTAGACAAATGCAGATGCTCTACGACTTAGCAGAAAACAAGCAACTCTGCTGCCACGTTATATCCACACTTTCCCCAAACAACAAACAAACCTCAGTAGAAGCAGCATGCTGCTCAAGGTGTATGTGGGCCATCCTAACAACCAATTTCATTTCAGCTTCACTAATCAATCCTAGGGTTAAATGTCCACAGTGATTAAAAAAAAAAAATTCTGCAATGTTGGAATGTTGGAGTCCAGGGCCTCACACTGTTCAGTTACAATCCCAGCCTAGCTAATGATTTTCATGAATAAAGTTGGGTGGGCGGGGAGTCACTGTTAAGTCTGGCATGCCTTCTCTTTTACATCCTAGCTGGCCTGGAAGCATGATTCTCCAGCTTTAGCCTTGCAAGTGCTAGGATACCAGGTTGTACTATCATGCCAGCACTGACTGAGGGGACTTAGTGCTGCCTACATTCAGCAAACAGTAAGGTCTCAGAAACATAAACAAGCTCAAAGCTTCCCTATCAACAAGGGGGGGCTGAAGAAATGGCTCAGCGGTTAAGAGCACTGACTGTTCTTCCAAAGGACCTGGGTTCAAATCCGAGCACCCACATGGCAGTTCACAGCTCTCTGTAATTGCTGGGCATGGTGGCACACGGTTCAAGGACAGCCTGGTCTACAAAGTGAGTCCAGGACAACCAGGGATACACAGAGAAACCCTGTCTCAAAAAACCATATCAATAAGGCCCAGTTTAGAAAACCCAATCATCAGACTGGCACTTCTCTTCCTTTCCTTTCCCTTTCTTTTTTTATAATTTATTTTTATTTTATGCACACTGGTATTTTTACTCCATTTATGTCTGTGTGACTGTGTTGGATCCCCTGGAATAGGAATCACACACAGCTGTGAACTGCCATGTGGGTGCTGGGAATTGAACCCGGGTCCTCCAGAAGAGCAGCCAGTGCTCCCAACTGATGCACCATCTCTCCAGCCCTGCTTTCTTTCTTTCTTCTTCTTTTTTTTTTGAGAGAAAGTTTCTCTGTGTAGTCCTGGCTATCCTGGACTTGCTTTGTAAATCAGGCTGACCTCGAACTCCCAGTGATCCACCTGCTTCTGCCTCCCGAGTGCTGGGATTAAAAGTGCATGCCACCAGGCCTGGCTTGCATTTATTTCTAAGTTTGAACCAAAATAAAGGAAAGGGTGAACATTCATTTGTTTAGAAACAATTTGTAAAATTTACAATTATAGAAACTATATTGTAAATTTTGTATTAAGAGTTAGAAAGCTAGAGATAACAATTCCTGACAACCAACAGCCTTGACAGACTATCAGGTGGCTGGTTACCTAACATTGCCAGTCAAGTTCTCAAATCTAGGCACTACACAGTGTTATTTACCAAGGACACACTAGTAGGGATCAATGTCTTATGAGTGTCACATGGGACCCAGAAGCCCAGGTGAGAGGACACTAACAGGAAAGACTCAGTTGCTCAAATTATTCCAAAGGCTAAAACCTAAATCACCTTACTTCTGTCTATTAAATAAAAGATCAAATGTTCACACCAACGCTTACTTGAGCAGCTTTTCAAAAGCATCCAAGAAGTCCTCGCTCGTCATTACAGTGCAGAATATGTTCCTCCTGACATCAGTGTTCATTCTCTGCTTCCTTGAAAGCTCAAGCATCTTAGAGCTAACCTGAAAAGAGAGAGATCAGTGTCCAGATCCTTCCATCATCTCCATGGAAGCAGACTCCTAAGAAACAGGACACTGCTCTTTAGCATAGCGTGTTTCTAAACTGGGGTTTCTGAAGAATAACATACACATTTGAGCACAAGTATGCATGTAAATGCCATGTCTGTATTCTTAGGCAACTCCTGCAAAGGGAGAGCAGCCAGTGGGAGCGTTCTCAGGAGGTGTATCAGATGAAGACAAAGCTCATACAAGATGCTGCCAGAGCCTGGGAGCCACAACTGTCAAGTGAGATGAAGGTACCCAGGTAGGAAAGAAGGAGGAAATTGGAGTCACAATTTGAATCCACAGTAGGCACTGGGTCCTATACCTTCTGGGAACAGCATGTTCTCCTATGAAGGGAGAACCTTCTAACAGTTCCTCTCAAATGAGTTTCATTTTCACACCTCTCTCATTCATTCAAATTCTAGAGTTTGTCTGAATTAGGGTTAGAACTTTTAAAAATTCTCAGGAAGCAGAGTAACAGAATTAATCATAGGCTGACAGGAGCCACTTCTAGTTCCTGATAAGCCTGTGTGGTACATCTCAAGAATACTCAGGATTAACAGGGAGCTACTTTAGGTAGAGCAGACTTCTGACACAGCAGGGTGCCCATGGGCAGGCAGCCAACAGGGGTCATCATACCGTTGCTGCAAGTGGCTTCTGCAGGTGTGTGTGATGACTGTTGTCAATCATTGGGGTCCCACTCCATGCAGAACCCACAATCCACCAGCGACCAGTCTGCTCTGCATTCAAGATGCCGTCCCAGGAGATTCGAAGTTGAGTCTCGGAACCTGAACCAGCACTGCGTACCTGATTAAAAGGAAAGGCTTCATGAAGTGCTCTGGCTGGCTCACACTCTGCGTTTCTGTCATGCTTTGTTTGACAATGGCAGTTTTGGAGCCAGGACTAGTGCTGCATGTCTTTAATCCCAGCTCTAGGGAGGCAGAGCCAGGCAGATCTCTGTGAGTTCAAGGCCAGCCTGGTCTACAAAGTGAGTTCAGGACAGCCAGAGATACACAAAGAAACTCTGTCTTGTTGAATCATCGAGATTCAAACAAAACAAAACAAGACAATGGCAGTTTTGGTGTATGAATCATGGACAACTGGGGCAGTTAGCCTGTTTGGAAAAGTGCCAGAAAGAGCTGTCAACTCTTAGTGTTGTGTGTGTGAAGTCTGTGGGCTAGTCCAAATGTGTATGACTGGGGCTCTGCTTCAATGACTATGTGACTAAAGATTTAGAATGACTATGGTGACCATCTCATGCTGACTAGCAAGACTACATGTTGAACATCTGAGGCGAGCTTCCTCGTTCCAGGTGGGGCCTGATCTTCTGAGTACCAACAGAGGAAACTATCATATAACCTGAGTTTAGCACCCTGGGAGACTCATACTGGGAACTCAACCAATTTGATGATTCCTGTGCATGGAGGTTCCACAAGCTCATTACAGATGTACAGGTTCTTTTTTCCTTTCTTTTTCTTTTTCAATACAGGGTTTCTTTGTGTAGCCCTGGCTGTCCTGGAACTTGCTTTGTAGACCAGGCTGGACTCGAACTCAGAGATCTGCCTGCCTCTACCTCCTAAGCATTGGGATTAAAGGTGTGCGACACCATTGCCTAGACAGAAGTAATGTTTCTAAGACTTATGCTGAACATAATAGCATGAACCATTGTCACAATGCGCCCATAATGGCATGGAGGTCCAGGACAAAGCAGAATAGGGTATTACCCACCAGAGATCTCTGTAACTTCCTCAGTTTCTCCACAGGCTCAGGGTCATAGCCAGGGATTTTACGCATGTCATTGTTCTTCAGAGCCAGCATTGTCTCCAACATAAACCGTACCTTATGGGAAAAGATAAACCACCGAAACTCATCATTAGCAGTCACTGATGATTCAACTTGGCAAGAAATAACATCACAGCCGAAGCAGAGGGTCACCACTGATGACAACACTGGCAGCCTGGAGGCAGGTTGTCCTACCGTCAACACTTCACTCATTGATACAGTGTTTTACCATAGCTGTGTCTCAACCCTTAGCACTCTCCAGAGGCCTTCCCTCCTCCACTCCCACAACCCCAGCTCTAGTATGAGGAAACCCAGATCCCTTCCTGGCAAGCCCTCCTCAGGACTTACCTACATGCCAACCTGACTATTCAGAGGCAGTCACCTTCCCTTCCAGCCTCAGCTCTCCTCCTGCATGTCCTGCACGGTGACCCCAAGTTCCCATCTAAAACTTCCTCACTTTCAACTTCTAGGCGACACTCACTGCCACACTTACACATGCTACTTTTGTTTCACGATTCCCGAAGCCTTTCCCTCTGCTCTGCCCACCTCCCACCATTCTATACTGGTGTCAAGGTGACCACCAAAGCAGAGCATCTGCTCAGATCTTCCCCCACCCAAGACAAAAAACCTGGTTCCCTAGGCTGGTGTGTGAGGCTGAGGATCTGGCCTATCTTCTCTCTGGCCAAGCCCCTAGGCTCCCACACTGTGCCTAGAAAGGAGAGGGTTTCTCCTTTCTCCCTGAGGGTTTCTCAGGTGCTGTCCCAATCTAGGTTCGGCAGGACCTGTAAGACCATTTTATAGATGGGAAACTGGGTGGTAAGACAAGGTGTCTGCAGCTCAGAAATAGCACCACACATCCAACCCAGGCTGACATCCAAACCTGTACACAGCCTCCTGGGAAACAACTTCTAAGGGAGCAAACAAATCCCCTACAATCATAAGATACATTCAAGTTCTTAATGAAGACAAAAGGTTCCAGCAGGGTATGGTGGTACACATTAGTAACCCCGTCACTCAGAAGAGGATCAAGAGTTTGAGGCCAGCCAGGGCTACATAGTGAGACTCCATCTCAAAAATCCAAGGACACAGAAACAAAGCCCTCAAAACCAAGGTCAGTTTGCAGACTAAAGAGAAAGTCACACCACTAGATAGGGCAGAAGAGAACAAAGAATATCAGGGCGTGAACACTGTAGCGTTCAGCCAAGATACTCATTTACGTTGTCACTCTAGGCTTCATGGGCAAGTAGCACTCCTACCCTGTTCTGGTCCTGAAATTTGCTGCCTGCCCCACTGGCCTTGGTCTGGGCTTCTGTGATCAGCTCCTTAAGGGACAAGGCGTCATCTTTTCTCAATGCAAAGCCCACATTTTTCAGCATCAACAGGATCAGCTCAATGTCTTTTTCCATAAAAGTTCCAACAAGCTTCTTCAAAATGTTAAAGATGAGGAGAGACTGTACCACGTGGAAGTTGTACAAATGGGCAATGATGGTAAAGAGGTTGTCCAGTTCTTTCCCCTCACCTCCATTTCTATAGACATCATCAAACTTCTTTACCACAGCCTCAAGGAAGCAAGCACCGACCTGAAGGAGATGGAAAAAATGTCACCATGTCACTCTGGGATCCTGCCTGTCAAACTGCAACATGAATTCAAGTGGAATAAGAACTCCAACAGGGAAGTTGATAACTAAAAATGCAGACTTCAGTAACTCAGGCTTCACATAGAGATGAAAAGATTCTAGACAGCACACATAGTGCTAAGTGCTTGCCTCAGCATACACATCTTTTCTGTAAAGATGCTCTCATTTCTTGAAAATCAACAAGAAAGTGGATTTTAGCCAGATGCCATTGTGGCTTCCTGGAAAAATTTCTTTGAAAAATGTGCCAGTGAGATAGCTCAACATAAAAGAGCCTGCTTCCCATCTGACGACCTGAATCTGATGTCAGAATCCATGTAAAGATGACAGCAAGGGAACAACACCAGGATAAGAACTAACAGAGGCCTGATGAAGCTGGGTAAGGTGTCCTGGAACATTCTATTTACAATTTCTCATTGTGTGCTAGGGAGGAGGAAGGCAGGACTTGAACTTTCGGTGGTTCTGAACAAAGGGAGTGAAACCTGAAGACAAATATGGTAGTGACTGACTCTCCTGTTGGTAGCGCTATCTTGTGACTGTTTTCTCTTGCAGGACATCCAGCTGTGAGAGGAGTAAGGTGGCTGTGATAGACGGGAAAGAAAGGGCAACTCACAGAGTGATCTGGGACAGATTGCCAGGGTAGACATTGCTGGATGTGATTCCCAGCATTTCGTCTGGGTCTCCAGGAACTAGGGAAGGGGAAGTAGGTCGTGGACAGCTAGTCAAAATCTGGTTCAATGTCAGTGGGTGGACTCATGCAGATTCAAGTTTTAAGATTAGGTATGACACATAGACAGGAGGGCTGATGAGAATGCTAAAAAAATGCAAAGCAACAAAGCTGACGCATCTTCTAAGACATAACAACTGGCAATACTTACTTCTGGAGTCCAAAAGTACAGGCCCGAGTCTTGATTCCCAGTTCAGGTTTTCTTACTTTAGAGAAACCTAAGAACACCCTCTCCTACAGTACATCATCTTATGTTCATATACAATGTTAACATAGTCAGGATGCTTCAGAGCAAGAAACATTGAGACACTAATTCAGGTATGTTTGCAGCACAAAGAGAAGTCAAAACATGTAACAGGCCAAAGTTTACATTCTATTATGTCTTTAAAATTAAATATACCAGTATAACTTAGAAATATGAACAGAAATCATATTGTCAACACTGATTCTGGTAGGTGAATTTCAGTACTAATCTGCAAAGGCCTAAATATTTAGTGACTGGAGGAAGGCAAACAGTAGCTGAAAGCACCTTTAACATTTTTTTTTCCTTCCATGAGTTCCTGGGTTTTCTCAGCACAGTTTAATGGGAACCAGCGTCCCCAGAGCGCAGCATATCTGGCACAAGCTTTAGTGGATGCCATTAGCTAAGGTACTATAATGACTTCCCCTGGAACAAGTCATCTCATTGTCCTTCATGCTATTAGCAAAGGTTTAAATGGGAAGTAATTTCAGGTTTTCAAATCAAGTAAATTCCTGATGTGCTGTGGTGGTCATATCTATGACTTTTAAAATAACTCAATGAAATGCTGTTTGCACTAAAATCACTTTGATTAAGTCTGCTGAACTGTCCAAGCGAGGTCTAGGATGGGGGAGGCACCACAGCAGCCATAGAACAGTGTCAATTACTGCAATTATGGGAACCAGGAAAGCCATCCAAGGCATCCATTACGCTTTGTAATGGCAAGTAAATGGACTCTGACACTCACATGTGAAAAGAAGCATCATCCTTGGGGGGAAGGGGATAACACCACAGAAGTGCAATTCCTAAGAGAACCAGGGAAGATCTTATAGAGGTAGTTAGGCTACTCTCTCCTCTGTCCTTAGCTTCCCAAAGGCTTCACTTCTCAACCTCACTGACTCCATGCTGCAATACCATTCTAGATAGAAAAGGCACAAATGTACCTCTATTCCGACCGTGTGGTGAAGAATGCTGACTAAGAGGACATGCTCCATCATTAGTCTGCTGGGCATGGCTGAGGCAGTGACACAGGCATCCATGAGGGTGGCAGTCAGGGTGTCGTTCATGTTTTTTCTGCTGTGGGCCATGTACAGCTCCTCTAGCTGCCCACTTATAGAAGCCATGTTTGGCTCACTCAACCTGCAGTGGAGTGTGAGCAGAGTGTGAGCGATACATTTTATTTTATGTATATTTCTGACTCAGAAACCATTATGACACCTGAAACGATGTAACTGTGTTTTACCAAAGCACAGTCACTGAAGCATATACACGGTCACAGGCAGCCTGCTTACTATCCCCAGAGCCAGTGACCACCTCTAGGTGCTGAGTGAAGAAAAAAAGGGAACCTGTTCATCTCTTTCATCTCTTAGATGACACAAACACACTCGGTTCCTATATCCACTGTGTACCTGTGCTTAATACCGAACCTACTTTCAAAACAACAGGTTGACGGTGAATTTTCAGGATATTATGTACTTTAATTAAAAGGAAATAAAAAGCACAGAGGGAAGGAGATGTGACAAGAGCTGGCATGAGAGCTTGTGTGACAGAACAACTATGCACATCCTGATATTGGTGGCAGTCAACCAAATCTTCATGCAACAAAACTACATGGAATCAGTCTCAATCTCTCTCTTGTTAAAAATGATTAAGACCTGAAAAAATTGATAAGACCTGGTGTGTGTTAGGGTCTTATATATCCAAAACTGGTCTCAAATTCCCTATGTAGCCAAGGAGGGTCTCGAACTTCTGATCCTCCTACATCTTCCTTCTGAGTCCTGCGATTACTGGCAAGTACCACCATAAGTGGCTTATGTGGCCTGACAAGCTAGGGAGGGCTTTAGGCTTTGTGCATGTTAGATGAGTACGCCACCAACTTAGCCACTCCACCAGCTCTCTCTCTGTTTTGTTTTTTACCTGATGTCTAGACTGGGAGTGGTCCTTCTAAGGACTTTCCTACAATGTCTTTGTAACTCCCAGTGATCTATAAGAACAGGTTAAGCAACAAAAGAACAATGCATATTTGAAATCTGACAAAACTGGATGAGGTGCTAGAGGCCAGGACAGTGGTCATCTTTAGAGGGTTTTGAAGAGGGATCTGTATGAGGCTGAGTGAGGGATGAACGAAGTGGAGAAAGACTTTAGACAAGTGACTCCAATTCATTTGTTAGGACTAGAGAGCCAACAAGGAAAGGTAAGCGACAAACTCCTACCCCTGTTGATTGCAATGAACTTTCCGATGTTTTATTCTTAAAATCAACAATAAAAAACAAAGACACAAATGGTGACTCAAGGGCTGAGGACCCTGTTCACCACCAGATGAATTCACTTCTGCAGGGAGGGGTGACTTCAGCCAGGACATTCCTCGGAGGACACAGAACCCTTTTGCTTCTCAGAATGACCATGTGGGCTACCTTCAAGCATGGTAAGGGCAATATAAAAACAGCTGAGCATCCCAATTCTTCAAGGTTAGGGCCAGTTATCTAACACCAAGAACAAGGATCCAAAACATTCGTTTCTACAGTTAAGTAACAGTGTACCACAATTCTGCAAGGTTACCTGTTGATTAGGCCTTTAACATGTTTCTTGAGCCTTTCTAACTCTTCTTTCTTGTGGACATCCACTGTCTCCTCATCCCTCAACCGAGGTGGTATATACTTTTCACCACTTTCAGAACAGTGACTCTCCTTAAGACAGGAACAAAATTGCAAAAAAGTTCAGTGGGCAAATCCACTATTTTTCTTTGTTATTTACTTCAAATACTAACCTCATGAGAATTTGGGGCAGCTATCATTACAGAATACTGCTGTTTAACGAAGTGAAGTTCTACGAATGCCTGGGTCGGCTTGTCCCTCAGCAGGCTGTGGCTGCCACTGTGTGTCAGTGCTAATACTGTTCTGTACTCTGCCCCCTCACCCCGTTTGTAATGACAGCCCAGGGGGCCTACAGGTTATTTGTGTCATACCTGATGTTCTGTGTCTTCTTCTGAAGAACTTTCACTCTTTTCTACGACTTCTGCAAAACGGACTCTCTTATTCCCTTTACTTTCTCGAGTCCTACCTTCTGCTGCTTCTTCCCTTTGCGAGTCTACACCCTCCCGATCCTCTTGCTGCGCTTGCAAGTCCGAGTCCTTCTCACTTTCCTCGGAACTGCTCTCTAGGTCACTCTCCACGAGTGTCTGTCCAGTCTCCACCTTTTCTTCCTCCTCTTCCTCGCTGCTTTCGTACAGGCCGCCGCTTCTTCCACATTCCAGGGCCCCCAGGATGTAGTCCAGCCCGTCGCGCGCGAAGCTGAGCGGCACCGACCTACCATCGCCCTTCTTCTTGCGCTTGTTCAGGCCGAGGCATCGCTCCAGCTTTCGGATTTCTCGGTCCTCCTCCTCGTTGGCCGCTAGAAGTGCCCGCTTCCGAGAGGCGGCGGTGGCAGGGGCGGGCTTTCCGTGGGCACCTTTAGCTTTGGGCTGAGTTGAAGTTGTCGTGGCCTCGGAGGACTTGGTCTTAGCTTGGGTCGCCGAGGTCTTGATGTTAGCGGAGGAAATCTTGGCCTTGGTGGGACTCTCTGTGGCTGTGGCGGGGATCGGTCGCATCGCAGTGGGCGGCGGAGTCTCCTGGTGGCCGTTAAGGCCGACCCTCCCTTCTTGGACCTCAGACCCGGCGCCCACCGTCCTCTGCAGGCGCCGCGCTTTCCTCAAGTGTCGCTTCTCCTTACGGAGCTCCCTGCGGCTCTTTCGCCCTCCGGGCCGGGAGCGCGCCACAACGTCGCGTCCCTCGCCCGCCTCGCTCTCGGAGGTAGCCCGCACGAAGTCCTCCACGGCCAGCCGCAGCCGTTTCAGGGGCCCCTTCGCGCCGCCCGGACCGCGGCGGCTGCCGCTACGCTTCGTGCGAACCATGCGCCCGTTCGCTCCCCCCCGGCCCGCAGCAGCCATGCCTACAGAGGCTAACTTCCTGGATGTTCAGCGTATCACTTCCGGAAAGGAGCGGGACTTCCGGACGAGCGCTTCGGTGGACTAAAAAGTTGGGATGGAAGGGAGGTGCTCTCTGCTGGTCGGAGGGCTGCGGTCACAGACACTGATAGAGTCCTTTGAAAACAGAAGCCCTTGTATTTTGTTTTGGGGTGTGCTAGTTATGGCTGTAGCGCAACTTTGTCCTTTGCACACATCCTTGCAGTTCTGTGCATGCATATACACCCAAAGGAAGGCAATAAATGCTGTTTCTCTGTGTATATCTTTTTTTTCCTCCTTTAAGACGGTTTCTCAGTCGGTAGCCCAGGCTGACCTTGACCTCTTGGGCTCTAGCACTCCCCAGCTGAGTCTCCCAAGCAGCTAAGACTCCAGGTCCACAGCATTGAACCTGACTAGTTATTTCCAACATTTTAATATTAGAAATGATGCTGTAATAAATATCTTCAAATATATAGAATTTTATATTTTAAGGAGCAGAGCCTGAGGGCCACATTCTAAGAAAAGTGATTTCTCAAGTAAAGAGTGTGTCTTTTAAAAAACGAGCCTGATGATACTGCTGACCTTACAAGGGGTGAATGAAGGTTAGTGAGGTAATAGGTGTAGAGCTCTTAGAACAGTGCTTGACCCATGCTGAATACATGTCTATAGAGTTATTGGCTGACAAGGTTACTGTTACCACTATTAGCACTGGTGCAGCTCCTATTTGAGTTGCACAATTTGTGAATATAAGGAAGATACACCCTCAATGTCTTCACCAATGATGTGGAGGAAAGATAGTAAATCCTGTAGAATCCCATGGGATTCCAAAAAGGATGCCTTGCAGGGAGGTGGGGAAACGGTGCCGACTAGAACAGGAGGATAGAGCCTGTCTGGGAGAAGATGAAGTACCTGTGTGATGTTTGTTGGGCTGGCTTTTGGAAACTTGACATAAACCAGGATCATTTGGGTAGAGGGAACCTCAATTTAGAAAAACCGCCTTCAACAGACTCACCTCAGTGGCAAATCTTTGAAGCATTTTCTTGGTTAATTATTGGTGTAGGAGGGCCCAGCCCACTGTGGGTGATGCCATTCCTGGCCAAGTAATCAGAGGGAGGTGTAGGAAGTATAGATGTTATGGAGTTTGGGAAAACACTATGGACTCAATCAAATTATAATTAAAAGATTTATTGATTAGCTACAAGCAGGATAAACAATCTCTGAGCCAATTTTGAAATTGCTGTGAAGGAGGGTATGGGGAAAGGGTTTTTAAGGTGAAAAACACAAGAAGACCTTCAATGTCTATGCAAGCAAGCCAGAACTGCTCTATTCTATCAAGTGGTTAAGGCAATTCAAAACCATCTTTGGGTATCTGTGTAAGAAAGCTATAGAAGCCAAAAAAAAAAAAAAAGCAGTTAGTTTTATCATACGAAGGAGATAGTCATGGCTGTCCATTTTTTGGGTGTGTGTGTTGGAGGGTGTCACTGAGTCAGGGTTACTGGGAACTTATCTTGCAGTGACTGGAGTCAGAGACAAATGGTTAGTGTGTACAAAGAAGGATGCCTGAAATAATATGGAGTTTCTTTAACTATCACATAGAAATGGTAGCCGAACAGAGACTGGAAGAGATCCAGCAAACATTGTTCCTCTATTGTTTTTGCTTCAGTTCCTACCTCTAGGTTTCTGCTTTGAGTTCTTGCCCTGATTTCCCTCAAAGATGGACTTGATGTGGAAGTGTAAGCCAAACAAATGCTTTCCTTCCCAAGTATTTTTTGGTCACAGGGTTTATCACAGTTATGGAAAGAAAACTATGATGGATACTCTTCATTGTCAACCTGACTGGATTTACAATTACCTGAAACACTGAGGTTCCCTTCTAGTTTGTCAGTGGGGCATATCCAGAGGAAAATACCCATCCCAGATGTGGTTTAAATTATCTCATGGGCAGGATCCAGATGAAATGAAAAGAAAAAGGAGAAAACCAGGGAGCACTGGAATTGTCCTTCTGCTGCTTGGGCAGTTGCCATGTGAACACTCTATAACACATATTCTGTTGACATCATCTGATTCAATCTTCTAGGCCTTTCCTGCCATGATGGATAGAGACCCTCTGGATAAGTGTGTTCTTCTATAACTTGCCTCTGTCAGCTGTTCTGCTACAGATACACAAAAGCAATGAATACAACCTGCTGAGAGACAGATGGAGGGTCTATCTGAAGGAAGGGAGTCCTGGCTAGTTTTGTGTCAACATGATACAAGCAAGAGTCACCTGAAAGGAGGGAACCTCAACTGAGAAAATGCCTCCATAAGATATAAGTGTAGGGCATTTTCCTAATTAGTGGTTGATGGATAAGGGTTCAGTCCATTGTGGGAGGTGTCATCCCTGGGCTAGTTCATCAAGAAAGCAGGTGGAGTAAGCCATGAAGAGTGAGTCAGTAAGCAGCATCCATCCATGGTCTCTGTATCAACTCCTGTCTCCAGACTCCAGCCCTGCTCAACTTCCTATTCTGACTTTCTTCAGTGTTGGACTATGACGATATGGAAGTGGACTCCAAATAAACCCTTTCCTCCCCAACTTGCTTTTGGTCATGATATTTCATCATAGCAATAGTAACCCTAACTAAGACAAGGGCATGAGGCACTCTCTGAAGAAATTACATGGAACACTGATCCAGGACTGTTAGATGGAAGTTCCACGTGGAGGAAGAGGATACTGGCTCTGTTTGGAGGAGTTAGATGGAGGACTTTCCTGTGGTGAGGACCACAGTGATGGACGCTCTGGTTCATCCAATGTGGTATGACTTGAAATTTTGTCACCATCTTTATATCATGAGGTATCACTTTAATAAAATAATTCTTTTATCTTATGGGATCAAGCTAGCTATGTGATGCCCTATTGTCTTCTTGGAAGAGGAAGGTGGAAGGTTCCACTGTAGGAGGTTGTGGAGAATAATGGAGGAAGCTGGAACATTCTTCTGTAAAAGTCAGCTATAGACCAGTTTTCAGAGAGGTTTCCCTGACACACTAAAGTGTTGGGAGGATTTCCATCTGTTGGTATAGATGTGGATTTGATTTGTATCAGGGAACAGTGAGGATCACTTTGCTGGAGTGGAGGGAGGCAAAACACAAAACTGAGGCCAGAGCTCCCGTCTCCCTTGACCATTCCTGTGTCAGATATTTAGCAGCTCTTTCTCTCAAGTAAAAGTAGGATTGGAATGAAAGATGAATTCCTCTCAGCCTTGAAGCCCCAGCCTGTGTTAGGCAGGGCATGACCAACCACTGCTTTGCCCAGCCTTAGTCTTCCAACTTCTCCAGGTGGTGCCACTCGTGGGAGGTGCTCCACTAGCAGTCCTGCTGTGATTCTTTGTGACTGGCTGTCTCCAAGCCACAGTCTGCACAGAGGACAGCTCAGATTCGGGCTTGCTTTGCCTCTGCAGGGCAGCCCTCCTCACTTCTATAAAATAAGAGCCATTCAGGCATTTGCTGAGCACATGAATAAGGGAAGGAGAAAGAAAGAAGGAAGGAAGGAAAACGAAGTGTACTGGCTGGTTTATGTTCATTTGACACAAGCTAGAGCCATCAGAGAGGAGGGAGACGTAACTGAGAAAAATGCCACCATGAGATCTGGCCGAAAGGCATTTTCTTAATTAGTGGTTGATGTGGGAGGGCCTAGCTCATTGTGGATTATGCCATTCCTAGACTGGTGGCCCTGGGTTCTACAAGAAAGCAGACTGAGCAAGCCATAAGGGGCAAACCAGTAAGGGGAACCCCTCCATGGCCTCTCCATCAGTGCCTGCCCCAGATTCATGCACTGAGTTCCTTTTCACACTACTTTTGATAATATGAAACTGAGAGAGAAATAAACCCTTTCCCCCTGTGGTGGTTTGAATGAAAATGTCCCCTATAGACTCATAGGGAGTGACATTATTGAAGGCGTTGGAGTAGGTGTGGCCCTGTTGGAGGAAGTGTGGGGTTTGGGGGGTGGGCTTTGAGGTTTCAGAAGCTCAAACCAACCCCAGTGTCACTCTCTCTTCCTGCTGCCTGATGATCAGGATGTAGAACTTTCAGCTCCTTCTCCAGCACCATGTCTGCGTGCATGTCACCATGCTTCCCTCCATGATAATGGGCTAAGCCTCTGAACCTGTAAGTCAGCCCCAATTAAATGTTTTCCTTTATAAAAGTGACTGTGATCATGGTGTCTCATCATAGCAATAGTAACCGCAACTAACATGGGAAGGGAGGGAGAGAAGGAAGGAGAAAGGAAAGACGGAAGGAAGGTCATTCTATACTCTTTGGGGCTTTAAGTCAGTGGGGGGTGGAGATGAGATCTCAGAGGCTTTTGACTCTTTTCCTCTTGGAGTTCATTGTGTAATGACTTGACTGAAAGCCTAGGGATTCAATTTCCCTCCATGAGCCTTGGGCAGCACTTGCCTACATAGTGTGGTCACATTTGCCTTAAAGAGGGACACTGCTGGCTCTGTGGTACAACTTTGGTGTTCTCACCAAGTTTGTCCACAGGGGACTGAGCTGTTGTTTATTAAGAGTTAGCTGTGGGCTATGCATCCTTTGACACATTAATCCATTCATCAGATGAGTAAGAAGTTATCCTGGACCAGTGGCCTTGCTGACATCTCTCACATAGTGTAAAAGGAAAAACAGCTGAAGTTATATGTAGCAGTTTTTAGTATCTGTAGTTTACAAGCCAATTGTTTATCACATTAGGACATGGGTCCATAAATAAATTTGAGAGTGGTGGTACGTCTGGGTCCTCGAAGACCTCAACTTGAGTCAGTGACTTGTAAATATATTTGTCTGTGTCATTGATCCCTTTATTATTAATGTCGTGGCTTTCACTGTAGTTATCAATCTTATCCAATTATCAAGGCTCTTGAGAAGCCTTTGTTCCCAGCTTGGTCCCCGTGGAGCAGTTCTTGCCCATCTTCGAAGGAGAAGGCTGCATCTGATCATGATGGAATTTCATCATCCCCCCAGATAGTGGTCTAATTTTCTCTTTACTTTCCCCCAATTTTCTGTGTGTTTTTCTGTTATCCAGATTCCTAAACTGTGGGTCACAAGTCTATACTGGATTATATAACCAAGTGTGGGCGTTATGAAAAATTTGGCAACTGTAAAAGACTTCTGAATGTGCAACAACCAAAAACTAATTTAAAATTAAATACTGCACAAAGTTAGGTATTTCTGGTTATGCTTACCTGTGTTGTTTCATGTGACTTCCTGGTCTGTAGCCCCAGTTCTGTTTTGTTTTGGGAGACAGGGTCTCACTAAGTAGTCCCAGATGGTCTAGAATGTGCTACATAGACCAAGATAGACTTTAATGCACAGATATCTTTCTGCCTCTGCCTCCTGGGTGTTAGGATTGACTACAGGGATGAGCTATTACACTGCTTGTAGCCCTGGTTCTGAACCTGCAACAGACACACTTTGTATTACACAGGCCATCATGCTGGACAATACAGACAAACACGGAAACACATTATGGATTATACATGCAAGTTTTCTGCTCTTACAGAATCAACAGTTTAATTACAGAACACAAGGACTTCATGTTTTCCTAACACTATTCCTCAACATATAATAATCAAATGTATATATCTTTGAATTATATTATGTTAAAATGTTTAGTTTTTAAAATTGCTGTTTGATGAGGCTGGAGCAATAGCTCAGTGGTTAAGAGCACTTTCTGCCTGTGCAGAGGACTCAGGTTGTCAAGGATTCGAGTTCAGTCCCCACCACCCATGCTATGTGGCTCACAGACATCTGTAACTCCAGTTCCAGGGGATCTGACACCAGCTTCTGGCCTCTGCTGACACCAGCATGCACAGTCTGTTACAGACTTGCTCAGAGATCTGTGCTCAAGGTGATTCTTCATCCTGTCTAGTTGACAATATAGACCATCAGAGCTGATGATTTGAGTTTCATAAAATCATTCAATATGGCTGGAATACAGCTCACTGGTTAAGAGCACTTGTTCTTGCAGAGACCAAGGTTCAATTCCCAGCACCCATACAGTGGCTCACAACTGTCTGTAACTCTAGTTCCAGAGGACCTGAAGCCCTCTTCTGACCTTCGAGGGCATCAGGCATATACATGGCATACATAAATACATAAATATATACAGGCAAAACACTCATACATATAAAATTAAATAAATCTAGATTTAAAAGATCATGCAATAAATTTTAGCTTGGGATTAGGACAGAATTGTAGTACAATTATTAATAATTAATAATTGATATATAGTTATTAGGACAGCGGGGTTATCCCTAACTTGCCACTTATAAATAAACACACAAGGGGGTTGCATAGATGGCTCAGTGGTTAAGAGCACTGATTGCTCTTCCAAAGGACCCAGGTTCATATCCCAGCACCCACATGACAGTTCACAGCTGTCTGCAATTGCCAGGTGTGTTGGCGCACGCCTTTAATCACAGCACTAGGGACACAGAGGCAGGTGGATCTCTGTGAATTCAAGGCTAGTCTGGTCTACAAAGTAAGTTCAGGGCAGCCAGGTATGCACAGAGAAACCTTGTCTTGAAAAACCAAATAAATAAATAAATAAATAAATAAAATAAACACACAAAAACCTGTTAGATTTTTTCTTTTTTTTCCTTTATTTTTTATTTCTTCAAGTTACATCTCAATCGCAGTTCCCTCCCTATTCCCCCTCCAGTCCCACCCTCTCACCCTCAACCCCCCAACCTCTTCCCTTTTTTTTTTCTTTTAAGTTTTAGGTATATCTTATTTCCCCCTACAGTTTCCCATTTCAGTCCAACAAATGGCTCTTTCTCTTATAATAATAAATACAATACAGTACAACAGAGGTAATTAGGCCACAGTTATGAGGGTTATATGGCTTAACGTACATTGCCAATGACCAGTCCATATGTATTTGGTACCTGACTTTAACATTCTACTATCTAAACATCTCCATTAGTTTAAAGGTCTATATCTGACTCAACATTCATACTAACTTGCAACACAATTTTAAAAGTATTGAAAGTATCTTCTGATCTATAACACTCTCTTGACTCCTAAACAACTCAAAATTAAATTATGAGACTCTAGCTATCTGTTCTTCAACCACCTCAGAGACCTGAGAGGGATAAATATATCTGATTTTATAGGAAGTACAGGACCGGCAGCTTCCCAAACTAAGAAATAACATACCTGTGGCTGCCTGGACAGTTCCCGTTTTCTCTCCATACATTACAGCATCGATCTTCAGTCATTTGGCCCCGTTTCTCTGACAGACATTGATTGTAGAGCAGGGGTTATGAAGGACTTACCTACCCTGTCTTGGCAGAGGTTGGCTGTCGACTTACCTGCTTCCAGGTTTTGTCCTTTTTGGACAGCATTCTGTCTACAGTTGGGGCAAGGGGTTTTTCCTACCAAGAGATAGGCTTGTGACTAATTCAATCATCTCCCACTGGATATTCTTCGATGCTCATCTTCTACTTGGAGGAGAATAGGGGGTGCTGTCAGGAGTTGATATGTCTTGATATAAAAAAATCTAAAGTTACTAAAACATCTTTGAATGCCATATTCTGTAGCTCTCTTGAGGTTTTTGAAGAGGCCCTATCTATCTCTCATATTAGGGTAAGCAGATGTTGCTTGTCTCTTGCCGGTTTATTTCTGATTAGCTTAGAAAGTAACTATAGTAGGCTGTCATAGTACCAAACAGAATGACCGGCTTGCATAACCATTACTTTGCATTTCTTAATTATCCTAAACAGTTTATGACAATTAGTAGTAAAAGGCTGAAACATCACATTTCATTTTTTTTCTTTACCTCCTAACCCTTCCATCCCATTTCTCTGGGGTGGGGTGTCCTTAAATAACAGTCCCTCATGTCAGTTGAGAGGTCGTATGAGGGCCAAGAGCCTCTTTATTCATTGGGGATCTACGAAGCAGTACCATCAGTGTAAAGTGTCTCGTTGCCCGGGAGAGAGAACTACTAAACAAACAAACCAATAAGCATACAATAGATAAAAAAGACTGAAAAATAGAAAAAAATATAACTAATATATAAAAAATAAATAAAGAATAAAAATTAAAAATAAGAAGTCTATGCCCAAGTTCCCTTTGGTGTGTTAGTTGTAGTATCGATACCTTCTACTATAT
This sequence comes from Lophiomys imhausi, assembly GCA_907164525.1. NCBI lineage: Eukaryota > Metazoa > Chordata > Mammalia > Rodentia > Muridae > Lophiomys > Lophiomys imhausi. The sequence continues at coordinate 2,699,267 of CAJQZJ010016246.1, read as the reverse complement.
AGCTAAAATCCTACTATAAGTGAATAGATGCCATATGTGTCCTTCTGAGTCTGGGTTAGTTCACTCAGGATGAGCTTTTCTAGTTCCATCCATTTGGCTGCAAATTCCATAATTTCATTGTTCCTGATAGCTGAATAATATTCCATTGTATAGATGTACCACAGTTTTTTGACCCATTCTTCGGTTGAGGGATATCTGGGTTGTTTCCAGTTTCTAGCTATTACAAATAAGGCTGCTATAAACATAGATGAGGAAACTTCCTTATGATTCTGTGAAGAGGCATTTAGGTGTATACCCAGAAGTGGTATGGCTGGGTCCTGAGGCAGAGCTATTCCAAGTTTTTTAAGATATCGCCAGACTGACCTCCATAGTGGTTGCACAAGCCTGCATTCCCACCAGCAATGCAGTAGGGTACCCCTTTCTCCACACCCTCGCCAGCATGTGCTGTCATTTGAGTTTTTGATCTGAACCATTCTGACAGGTGTGAGATGGAATCTCAGAGTCGTCTTGAGTTGCATTTCTCTGATGATTAAGGATGTTGAGCATTTCTTCAAGTGTCTCTCAGCCATTAGGGATTCCTCCTTTGTGAATTCTCTATTTAGCTCTGTCCCCCATTTTTTGATTGGATTATTTGGTTTCTTGGCATTTAATTTCTTGAGTTCTTTGTAGATTTTGGATATTAGCCCTCTGTCAGATGTGGGGTTGGTGAAGATTTTCTCCCAGTCTGTAGGCTGCCGTTTTGTTCGAATGACAGTGTCCTTTGCCTTACAGAAGCTTTTCAGTTTCATGAGGTCCCATTTATTGATTGTTGATCTCAAGTCCTGAGCTGTTGGTGTTCTGTTCAGGAAGTTGTTGCCTGTGCCAATTAGTTCAAGGGTTTCTCCCACTTTTTCTTCTAGTAGATTTAGTGTGACCAGCCTTATGTTAAGGTCTTTGATTCACTTGGACTTAAGTTTTGTACAAGGTGATAAGTATGGGTCTAACTTCATTCTTTTACAAATGGACATCCAGTTGGACCAGCACCATTTGTTGAAGATGCTGTCCTTCTTCCATTGTGCCGTTTTGGCTTCCTTGTCAAAAATTAGGTGGCCATAAGTGTGTGGGTCTATTTCTGGATCTTCAATTCGATTCCATTGATCTACTGGTCTGTTTCTATACCAATACCATGCTGTTTTTACAACTATTGCTCTGTAGTACAGCTTGAAATCTGGGATGGTAATACCTCCAGATGTTTTTTTATTGTACAGGATTGATTTAGCTATTCTGGGCTTTTTGTTGTTCCATATGAAATTGAGACTAGCTCTTTCCAAGTCTATTGAAAATTGTGTTGGTATTTTGATAGGAATTGCATTGAATCTATATATTGCTTTTGGTAGGATGGCCATTTTTATTATGTTGATCCTATCTATCCATGAGCATGGGAGATCTTTCCATCTTCTAAAGGCCTCTTCCATTTCTTGCATCAAGGGCTTGAAGTTCTTGTTGTACAGGTCCTTTACTTGCTTGGTTAGAGTTACCCCCAGGTATTTTATGTTGTTTGCGGCTGTTGTGAAGGGGGTTGTTTCCCTTATTTCTTCCTCAACCCGTTTGTTTGTTGTATAAAGAAGGGCTTCTGATTTTTTTGAATTAATTTTGTATCCAGCCACTTTGCTGAAGGTGTTTATCAGCTGTAAGAGTTCTCTGGTGGAATTTTTGGGGTCGCTTATGTATACTATCATATCATCTGCAAATAGGGATAATTTGACTTCTTCATTTCCGATGTTTATCCCCTTGATGTCCTTTAGTTGTCTTATTGCTCTAGCAAGAACTTCAAGTACTATATTGAAGAGATATGGTGAAAGTGGACATCCTTGTCTTGTCCCTGAGTTTAGAGGAAATGCTTCAAGTTTCTCTCCATTTAATTTGATGTTGGCCACTGGCCTGCTGTATATTGCCTTTATTATTTCTAGGTATGGCCCTTGTATGCCCGTTCTCTCCAGAACTTTTAGCATGAAGGGGTGTTGGATTTTGTCAAAGGCTTTTTCTGCATCTAGCGAGATTATCATGTGTTTTTTTTCTTTCATCTTGTTTATATGGTGAATGACGTTGATAGATTTTCGTATGTTGAACCATCCCTGCATCCCTGGGATGAAGCCTACTTGATCATGGTGTATGATACTTTTGATGTGTTCTTGAATTCGGTTTGCTAGTAATTTATTAAGTATTTTTGCATCTATGTTCATGAGGGAGATTGGTCTGAAGTTCTCTTTCTTGGTTGGGTCTTTGTGTGGTTTAGGAATCAGGGTGATTGTGGCCTCGTAGAATGAGTTTGGCAATGTTCTTTCAGATTCTATTTTGTGAAAGAGTTTGAAAAGTATTGGTGTTAGCTCCTCTTTGAAGGTCCGGTAGAATTCTGTGGTAAAGCCATCTGGCCCTGGGCTTTTTCTGGTTGGGAGAATTTTAATGACTGTTTCTATTTCCTTAGGCGTTATAGGGCTGTTTAATCTGTTTATCTGATCTTGATTTAGCTTCGGTAGGTGGAATCTATCAAGAAAATTGTCCATTTCACTTAAGTTTTCAAATTTGGTGGAGTATAGATTTTTAAAGTAGGATCCAAATATCCTCTGGATTTCCTCAATGTCTGTTGTTATTTCTCCCTTTTCATTTCTGATTTTGTGTATTTGTGTTTTCTCCCTCTGTCTTTTAGTTAATTTGGCTAAGGGTCTGTCTATTTTGTTGATTTTCTCGAAGAACCAGCTCTTGGTTTCATTGATTCTTTGTATAGTTCTTTTTGTTTCTAAGTTGTTGATTTCAGCCCTAAGTTTGATGATCTCCTGCCTTCTGCTCCTCTTGGGATTGTTTGCTTCTTTTTTTTCCAATTTACCCAGTTTAGCTGTTAATTCGCTAATATGAGCTGTCACAATTTTCTTTTTGAAGGCACTTAGTGCTATGAACTTTCCTCATAGCACAGCTTTCATTGTGTCCCATAGGTTTGGGTATGTTTTGTCTTCATTTTCGTTGGATTTTAAGAAGTCTTTGATTTCCTTCTTTATTTCTTCCCTGACCCAGTGGTCCTCTAGTAAAGAGTTGTTCAATTTCCATGTGAGTGTAGACTTTCTGTTGATTCTTTTGCTATTGAAGTCCAGCTTTATTCCATGGTGGTCTGATAAGATACAAGGGGTTATTTCAATTTTCTTGTATCTGTTGAGGCTATCTTTGTGTCCAACTATATGGTCGATTTTGGAGAAGGTTCCGTGAGGTGCTGAGAAGAAGGTGTATTCTTTTGTGTTTGGTTGAAATGTTCTGTAGAGATCTGTTAGGTCCATTTGGTTCATGATCTCTGTTAGACTCATTATTTCTCTGTTTGGCTTCTGTCTTGATGATCTGTCCATAGTTGTGAGTGGGGTGTTGAAGTCTCCCACTATTAAAGTGTTTGGATCGAATTGCGATTTAAGTTTTAGAAGCGTTTCTTTTATAAATGTAGGTGCCTTTGTATTTGGGGCATAGATGTTCAATATTGAGATGACCTCTTGGTGGATATTTCCTTTAACGGGTATGTAATGCCCTTCTCTGTCTTTTTTTATTAACTTCAATTGGAAGTCTATTTTGTTTGATTTTAGGGTGGCTACTCCAGCTTGTTTCCTGGGTCCATTTGCTTGGAAAATCTTTTCCTAGCCTTTTACTCTGAGATATTGTTTATGTTCAATAGTGAGATGTGTTTCTTGTATACAGCAAAAAGATGGGTCTTGTTTACGGATCCAGTCTGTAAGTCTGTGTCTTTTTATTGGCGAGTTGAGTCCATTGATGTTGATGGATATTAGTGACCAGGGGTTGTTATTTCCCATTATTTTGGTATAGCTGGCTGTCTTGTGTTTCTCTTTTGTTTAGTTGCTGTGGAGGTTTCTATTTCCTCTGTTTTCTTGGGTGTAGTTATCTTCTCTGTGTTGGAATTTTCCTTCTAGGATCTTCTGTAGGGCTGGGTTTGTGAGGAGATATTGTTTGAATTTGATTTTGTCATGGAATATCTTGTTTTCTCCTTCTATGTTGATAGAGAGTTTTGCTGGGTATAGTAGTCTGGCTGGGCACCTCTGTTCTCTCAGGGATTGTAGGACATCTGTCCAGGCCCTTCTAGCTTTTAAAGTTTCTGAGGAGAAGTCAGGTGTGATTCTGATGGGTCTGCCATTGTATGTGACTTGGCCTTTTTCTCTTACAGCTTTTAATACCCTTTCTTTGTTCTCTACATTTGGAGTTTCTATTATTATGTGGTGAGAGGAGTTTCTTTTCTGATCATTTAATCTGTTTGGTGTTCTGTAAGCCTCTTGGATTTTTACTGGCATCTCTTTCTTTAGGTTTGGGAAGTTTTCTTCTATGATTTTGTTGAAGATATTTCCTGGACCATGGAGTCGGGAGTCTTCTCTTTCCTCTATGCCTATAATTCTTAGGTTCCGTCTTTTCATTGAGTCCTTGATTTCTTGGATGTTGTGGGTGAGAGATTTTTTAGCTTTCTCATTTTCTTTGGATGTTGTACTGATTTCTTCCATCGAATCTTCCATGCCTGAGATCTTGTCTTCCATCTCTTGCATTCTATTTTTCATACTCACATCCGTAGTTCCTGTTCTCTTCTCTTGATTCTCCATTTCCTCTTTTAAGTCTGACTGTGTTTTCTTTATTGTTTCCATTTCTATTTTCATGTCTTGAATGGTAGTGTTCATTTTGTACATTTCCTTCTCCAGTTTGCTTGTTTTTGTCTGGAGATCTTTCATTGCTTTATCCTTTTCCTGTTCAAGCTGGGTCACCTTTGCTTGGAGCTCTTTAATGATGTTATTCATTGTTTTGAGTTGTAAGATTGTGGCTTCTTTGAATTCCTTCATAGTTTTAAATTCTTCTTGAAGGGACTTTATCACTTTCCATACTGTAGAATTGTCATCGTTTTCATGTGTTTCAGTTGTGGTGAGGTGGTTCGGGCTGGATGGAATAGTGTTGTTTTCTTTTGTTGGAGACATTTTGCTCTGTTTTTTTTTTTTTTTTTTTTTGTCTCTGGCCTCTGGCCATGTGGAATTTGCTGTCTTCTGGACTTGGGTCCAAGGGGGCACTGTGGTGTAGGATTCGAGTTGCCTTACTCTACCCCTATAAGATGAGTCATTCAGTCCCGCCTCCCAGGTGGGGACCTAATTAATTCAGATGGCGGAGCTGTTTACAAGTAAGCTCTGATTCCCCACTGGAAGGGCCTGTACTAGTACATAAGACCGATATACGACCATTTCAAATATCTCGCAGTTTGCCCCAGGGTCGGTTCCTGTAGCGGGTAAGTCTGCAGTTCAGCTACAGTAGCCTTGCTGCTCCTGGCTTGGAAACTGGCCAGTGACGTCACAGACTGCTATCTGTGGTCTGAAGGCACTTTGCAGCTCACTTCCAAGGGTCGCAACCTTTCACTAGATAATTGGATCATATGTGTGAGACCTGGGAGTGCCCAGCAGGGTGGGGATTATCTCTGCGTGGTTTCTGAATCTGCCAGCTGGGTATTAGGTTGGAACTTACCAGGGGGTCTCTGCTTTTGGGGGGATGGGTTATCCCGATTCCTGGGTCCAGAGGCTTCCTAGCGTGTCCGAGATTTGGAAGGGGCGTCCTGCCCAGGCATCTTCCGTGGTCCCTGTGTAGCTGGGTGAGATTTAGAAGGGGTAGTGCCCTTTGTACAGCATCCTGGAACACTTGCCGCCTTGTGATTGTTGACCCCGAAATCAAAATATATCCGCGCCGGCTGCCGCCATCTTGGATCCCCCACCTGTTGGATTTTTAACTACAGCCTTAAGCCTGGGATTAGGCAGCTCTTAACCCTCTAAGCTAGCTTTCTAGCTCCCAGCCCAAATCCCCATAAATATTTGTATATGTTCCATGGCTGTTTCTCTCCACACCATGCTGATGCTCTGGGCACATGGAGTTCTCTTCCACCTATCTCTCTTTCCCTTGTGGCTTCTCTGATCCCCCAAAGCCCTTGAACCTTCTCTCTATCCCCCCTCTTTTGTCTATCCCAGGTTATAGGCCATTTCACTCAACCAATTAGGGAAAATTTAGAAGCAAGAGTTACAAAAGTTGGGCTAGAGAGATGGCTCAGAGGTTAAGAGCACTTCTGCTGGCTGCTCTTCCAGAGGTCCTGAGTTCAATTCCAGCAACCACATGGTGACTCACAACCATCTATAATGAGATCTGGTGCTCTCTTCTGGCCTGCAGGCATACATGTAAGCAAAATACTATATACATAATAAATAAATCTTTTAAAAAATGAGTTACAAATGTCATTTTGGGTATGAGACTGTGGACTCATATGGTGAGACAGGGACAAGCAATTAGCAATTGAATACAAACAAGTTTAAGACAAACCACAACACAGAATTTCCAACAATTTCTGAAATAGCACTGACCACACTTCTGCCATCTTGTATATGCTTGTATATGTAAAATTAGTATGTATACAAAGTATTTTGATCACATTTACCCTCCATTACTCTCCCTAGTCCCTCTCAGCTCCCACTGGCCTCTTCTTTTCTATAGTTCCCCTTCTACTTTCATGTCTTGTGCTTGTCTATCATCTCCTACCAACAGTATTTAGCATATAAAGAGCTCGGGTAGAGTTTAACTTCTCTGCATTGGGGCTGGGGAGATGGCTCACCTGGTGAAGTGTTTGCCGCAGAGGCTTGGGGACGGGAGTGTGATCCTCAGCACTCACATGAGAATGTAGGCTGCAAGCAGTGTGTGCTGTAATCCCAGCCCTGGGGAGATGGAGATAGGAGGGTTACTACACCACTTTTCAGTGAATAGTCCCCCCCAAATATTCATTCCATTAGATTATATATTTAATAGTGGAAGTATAAATATGCATCCATGGTTGCCAAGTACTCACTGGAGTGTCACAGAGCAGCTGATATCCTACGCCAGAACTTTGCAGTCCATTTATTGGCCAATGGTTGGCATGCAAAGCCTCAGACAGGGTAGATTTTTACAATTTTTGTACAGATTCAGAGCTTAATAAATTTTTTCACCTTTATCATAATGTCATGAAGAAAGGCAGAGTGAGTGATGATAGCCTTCTGACATCAAATTCTATGTTTAAATGTTTTTACATGACTCTTTTTACAAGTCCCAGGCACTTTAAAGTTTCAGAATAGTTCTTAGCCAATCTGGTCATGTGATCTCCCAAATGAAACAAACAAGATGCTTCCTCAGCTGAGAGCACAGAATTGTCCCAGAAGCCTAGGAAGCCATGAAACCTCTGGCCAACCAGCATCAGGGGCAGCAGCCAAGTGTCAGTTTGGGTAGCGTTAGGAAGCTGCTCTTAGTCTGACTGTGACATTTGAACTGAGACACAGTTGTCCCTCTGTCTCTGCATGAGTAACTGTCAGGACCCCCAAGAATTCCAACATGTACAGTGCCCAAGTGACTTAGCTACTGTGATGCAGGGTTTGCATTTACCTGGACATTGTCTCTCATATGCTTTAAATTGTTGCTAGATTGCTAAGCATACCTTAGTGCACAGGGTAGATTGACGCTGGATTGTATGGTCAGGAGAGTTTTGGTGGTCTCACATATGCACATGCGTTAGAACTAACACAGTTGTTATTCGAGTGGCATGTATCTGTAATCCTAGAACTTGAGAGACAGATGCAGGAGCATTACCATGAGTTCAAGGCTGGCTTGGGTTACATAGTGAGACTTTGGTTGGTAGAAGTTAGGCCTTATAGGGATTTTGGACTGGCAAAAACTGGAGTCCCTGAAGGTTACGGAGATGAAAACACAGACCACCCTCTTGAAGGGGTGTGACTTGGGAAAGCCCTCGAAATGGGAAAGCCACAGCAATGGGAATGCTGGGAGACCCTCCACCGAGGATCCCAAGACCGGACAACACGGACTGTCCTGTCGAAGGCGCAGGACTAAGAAACCACAAAAGTCTCACAAATGTCAGTAACCACAGCAATGGGAATGCTGGGAAATTAGTAAACATTTAGAATGCATAACATCACCTCATCACTTTGTCTCAAAGGCCTTAACGCTTCATACAACTGTTTCAAAAGATGTTGAGGTTGGAGAGATGGCTCAGTGGTTAAGAGCACTTGAGACTTTGCAGAGGATCCAGGTTGGGTTCCCAGAACCCACAAGATGGCTTGAAATCATCTGTAACTTCTTTTCCAGTGGATCTGATGCCCTCTTCTGACTTCCACAGTACTCATACACAAAATAAACAGAAATAAATCTGTTTTAAAATGTCATTTTGACTAAATGATACTTAAACAACTTTAAAAGATACAGATAGAGTTGTCAAAATGATAAAAATGTAAATCAGCTATGATCAAAAGTTAGATGCCTATGGGCTTGACATGGTGGCACATGGCTTTAATCTCAGTACTCTGGAGACAGATCTCTTGAGTTTGTTCCACCTAAAGAGTTCCAAGCCAGTCAGGGCTGTATAGTAAGAGGCTGTCTAAAAAAATGAAAACAAAAACAAAAAACAAAACGTGCCTATGTATAAATTCTTCAGGACAGAAGAAATTTTAATGACAAATGTGGGCTTGCGTTTTATTTTTGCAGTGCTGGGCATTCAATGCAGACATCATTGTGCCTGGTGTGCACACACAACACCACGGAGCTGTTTGCCTAGCTCCTAGAGGTGGTTTTTAGTCTTTTACATATATTTCCATGGTTGTGAGTATAAGTACATGATTTTATTAAATGACATTGTGTGCCGCTCTTCACAGTAGAAAGCAATCCCTGGTTCTCTAATCCATTTCTCTTGGTAGCTCGTATAACTTTAAGCGACATGCATTCCACTTCACTCTCTGTTCTAACAGCTGGAGATGTTGCCTTTGACCTTTGCTTTGTCAAGTAGGAAATTTGAATCTTTCAAATTTCCATGACTTCTATTTCAGTTCCCTTCTCCTAGTTTTTGCCTTGAGTTCCTGTCCTGATTTTCTTTCATGAGAGATTGTAGGCTGCAAAATGCAATAAACCATTGCTTCCCTAAGTTGCTTTTGGTTGTGTTTATCACGGCAACAGAAAACAACCCAGGACAATGTAGAATAGAAAAACACAACAATTTTATTTGTGCAGGATGTTGTGTAGCTGGTCTGTATGGAAACATTCCTTCCTCATAAGAATCAGGAAGCTCAGACCTCTTATAAGGCTTACACGGTCCCTATCCAGGGTTATACAAGCAATGAGCAGTTGCTGGAGAGGAGGTGACTCTTCTGGTGGATCCGTTTACAAGATGAGCTAGGAGCTCTAGGGATCTAGCTCCTGTCTGAAGGCAAAAAAAAAAAAAAAAAATTAGGCCCTTTAGCAGAAGCTAGTGAGTGGTATAGGAGGGCAGACCTCTTACAGCCCCTTGCAGCTTGCTTAGGGTTTTGGAACTCTGTTGAATGTGTGTTCCATGGTGTTGGTATGAATTAACTGGCTGGAGACAGCATATGGGTGGAAGGTGAGACCTGTGTCTTTGGAAGTCGTCTGGCTGGAGCTGAAATCTTCAGCAGATGCTGAATTCTGAGAAAGAGGGACTCCCCAGAGAGAGCTTGAGCTTGTAGATGGCCAGACTGTCAGAGCCCTGAGGTGCTAAGGACTGCAGATGAAGATGGGCAGCCATCTTCGCCTCAGAGAATTTCTTTCTTCCCTATGAGCCAGTGACACATATGACAAATGCATCAGCTATTCATTGAAACTTTTCCATGTACCCAGAAGTGGAGGGTGTTATCATGTGCTCTTGACAACACCTATGTAGGTAAGCATTGTGTGCCATTAGACAGATGGATTGCCTCTTACTGTACCCATGCAGTGGAGTGGAGCTATCAGCACAGGACCAGGGGCCAGTCGAGGCTCCATTCTTGTCATCCCTGTGCCCAGAGTGGGTGAGCAGAACAATTGTACTCATCAATTGTTCTGATGAGAACACAGAGGTGGGAGTATACAGTTATTGATGGCTGGGGACTAGGTCAGGTGTTCTCAGGTCCTTTGTCTCTCATCCAAAGAATTGAAATAAAAGCTTACACAGATTTGCCAGCACAGCAAAAGGGTAAAAAGGGAAGATTATAGTGCAAGAGAACAATGGGCCATGATGTCGAAGCTACTCAAGAACCCAGGTTACTGTTTGAGGCTTCCTTTTATGGAATTCAAGAGATGGAGGGCTTTTGGCTATTAAGGGTATAGTTAGGGTGGTTCTGTTTTGATTGATGGATTAGGTCACACAATTGTATTTCTACTGCTTGTATCCCTTCCCACAATATATCTCATTTTAATCATATGTACACCCACTCATGTATAGGAATAAGGCCATAAATAGAGAATGCTCTTTAAAACTTTACTTGAGTACACATGTATCTAAAACCAGTTCAGACTAGATTGGCCTATGCATACTGAGTATATGAGGTGGTTTGAATAGATATGGCCCTCATAGACTCATGTATTTGAATGCTTGGTCCATAGGGAGTGGCACTACTAGGAGGTATAGTCTTGTTGGAGTAGGTGTGGCCTTGTTGGAGGAAGTGTGTCACTGTGGGGGCAGGCTTTGAGGTCTCCTGTGCTCAAGCTCTGCCCAGTGTGACACACAGTCTCCTCCTTGCCTGCAGATCATGATGTGGAACTCTCGGCTCCTCCAGCATGCTGCCATGATTCCTGCCATGATGATAATGGATTAAACCTCTGAAAGTGTAAGCTAGCCTCAGTAAAATGTTTTTCTTTATAAGAGTTGTCATGATTGTGGTGTCTGTTCACAGCAATGGAACCCTAACTAAGACAGTATACATTTGAATAGAAAGTGTCCAGGTTTGATGGTTGTCAGGGTAGGAGAAATGTATGTCATTTTTTTACAGAGGGGTGTATACATAGCCCATGCAGGTGGGAGTCTGAGGCTGACAACAGGTTCCTAGGTGCATAGGTGAGAGAGAGGTATACGTGCACAGCACATTTAGGTAAAGAGCTAGACTGTCAGTGGATCATTAGAAGAGGGTACGCACAACCCAATCCAAGCGGGGTCCCAGTTGCTAAGCTCTTATTCATGTTTTTCTTCCTCACAGCCATCCTCAGAAACAAGAGCAAAGCCTGGCTGTGATGCATATAGCTTCAGCACAGGTCTGTGTGAAGCTAGAGCGCAAGCATTTCCATCTGTATATATGGCTATAGCCAACCAGAGTGACAGTGACATGGGCTAGATTTTGAAAGCACTTCCAGGAATGAGGCCTTCCGAAACATCTGAGGGAGAGAGCTGAAGAGTGCTCTGCCAAGAGTGTATGGTCTATTTTATCTCCCCTACTTGGAGTGATTTAAGCATTGTCCCTTGAGTCTCTTTGAGTATGTGGATTGTAGCATGGTTATCCTGTACATAATGGCTAATATCTGCTTATGAGTGAGTAAATACCATGTATGTCTTTTTGGGTCTGTGGTAGCTCACTTAGGATGATATTTTCTGGTTCCATCCATTTGCCTGAAAATTTCATGATATCCTTGTTTCTGATAGCTGAGTAGTACTCCATTGTGCAGATGTACTACAATTTCTTTATCCATTCCTCAATTGAGGGAGAAGTTGAGGGTTGTTTCCAGATTCTGGCTATTATGAGTAAGGCTGCGATGAACATAGTTGAGGAAATGTCCTTGTGATTTGGTGATGCATATTTGGGGTATATGCCCAGGAGTGGTATAGCTGGGTCTTGAGATAGAACTATTCCCAGTTTTCTTAGAAAGCACCAGATTGATTTCCAGAGTGGCTGTACAAGAGGGATCTGGACAAGAACCCAACATTACTGCCATCAGAGAAGCCTTATCCAGCAGATAATGGAAACAGATGCAGAGACCCACAGCCAAACATTAGGCAAAAATCAGGGAGTCATGAGGAAAAGTTAGGGGAAGGTATGAAGAAGCTGGAGGGATCAAGGGCACACAAGAAGACCCACAGAGCCAATTAACTCGGACACAAGGGGGCTCAAAGAGGCTGAACCATCAAGCAAAGAATTTGCAAGGACTCATCCTAGACTCATTACATATATGAAGTTGACAGACTGCTTGGTTATCAAGTGGATTCTCTAACAATTGGAGTGGGGTCTATCCCAGACTTAGATGATGTTGCCTCCTTCTGGAGCCCATTTTTCTAGCAGAGCTCCCTTATCTTGCCTCAATGGAAGGGGAGGTACTTAGACCTGATGCAGTTTGATGTACCAGAGTTGGTTGATACTGGGTAGGTGGAGTTTGGGGGAAGTGGTTAGGAGGGTGGGAGTGGGAGGAGAGGAGGGAGGGGGGGATGGTGATTGGAAAGTAAAATAAACACAAAATATTTTTAAATTAAAAAATAAACAGTCATAAGATATTTGTCATGAAAAAAAGAGTGTAGTGTCACCAGGTGTTGATGATACTTGATACGTGCCTTTAATTTCAGCACTTATGAGGCAGAGGCAGGTGGATCTCTGAGTTCAAGGCTAGCCTAGTCTACAGAATGAGTCCAGGACAGCCAGGTTGATACTGAGAAACCCTATCTTAAAAGAAAATGAGTGTAGGGTCTCATGTGCATCACCTGGGCGCCAGGCTTCTTGGCCACCCATAATGTCCACTTGAGGCCCTTCCTGGAGACTGCTCTGTGTACAGGATTGCAGTATCTGTTCTGTTGCAGAGGATTGAACCTGGTGGCCTCCCATGGTTGGTTTTCTTCTAGGTCAGTGATATGCTCACTCAAGTCACTCAGGCCTGGTGCTGTGAGTTATTTGGAAATAAAGAAGCAGAATCTGGGTGGATGGTATACTGTGTTGGTAGGGTGTGTTCCCAGCTTGCATACAGCCCAGGCCTCACCCATAGCATAAACTGGGCATGGTGGTTATATACCCATAACTCAGCACTTGGGAGATAGATGCAGGAGGGTCAGGAGTTCAGTGTCATTGTTGGCTACATAGAGAATTTGTGGTCAGCCTTGGATACACGAGACTGTCTCAGAACAAACAACCAAAACCCAAAACCTAACTTTGGAGGCAACTGGGAAAAAGAGAACCTCATGTGCAATTGTTTTGATTTTAAATGTTCACAAACGCCTTTTTGAAATAACGAACCAATCATTTGCTCAAATCTCCTCCCCTTAAAAAGAAAGAAAGAAAGAAAGAAAGAAAGGGAAGGGAAGCAGAGTCCACAGACATGCTTTGCATGCTGGCAGCACACCTGTGTGTCTGACTTTAATATGATACACCTGGGAACATTAAGAAACTGTATTAGGACTGGTGAGATTGCTCAGTGGTTAGTGGCATCTACACCAACCCTGACAACCTGAATTTAGGCCCCAGGTCCCAAATGAAGAAAGCAGAGAAACAACTCCCATATATTGTCCTCTGACCACCACACATGAACTGTGGTAGACATGCATGCATTTGCATGTGTGCCACCCTCCCCCACGTTTTATAATTTTCTTTTAAACAAGTACTAGGAAGCTTTGATGTGCAGTGCTTTGGGGTGATCAGGCCAAGAGTCAGCCTGGGAAGACCTTCATTCCTGAGTGTTGGATAAATGAGCTTATTAGATGCATCTTCCTTTTCCCACATAACAATATCCACTAGCCCCTGATCCTTGGCTTTACAGACCTATAATGTTTAAAGATGCAAAGATTCTACTACATAGTTCTATTTTTTTTTTTCTGAGACAAGGACTCACATAGCCTAAGATGGTCTTGAAATTGTTATGCAACCCTAAAGTAACCTTGAACTCCTGATCCCTTTGTCACCACTTCCCAATTAGTGGGATTGTAAACATACACCACCATATGCATGCTTGGGCCCATTGAGGCCAGAAGAAGGCATTGAATGCCCTGGAACTGGAGTTAGAGATAGTTGTGAACCGCCATGTGGGTGCTGAGAATCTTATTTCAAAATGTCATCTGCATGTGATTGTGGGATGCATATTAACTGGGGAATTATTATAATTCTACCATAATTTACTACTTTACCAAAATAAACTAGTAAGATAAATAAATACTGCTGCTTACCCAAACTTGGGTCTTTTGAAAGAGCAGCCAGTGCTCTAAACTGTTGGGCTGTCTCTCCAGCACCATATCAGGAATATTTTTAACTAGCTCTTGTGGATGAGACTTGAAGTTGTTATTGTGAGCTGGGATGCAGGGATACCTCTCTGCTGGCTAGCCATCTTCCCTGGAGTAGAAACACTGGACTTCTCCCAGAGGGCATCATTTCCGATGGTTAATGTCCCTAAGCCCTGTGACATAAACCTGTCGTGAGATGTTGCCAGTTAGTTTACTGCAAGGCCTCTTTGAGCCATAGGTTAATATATTAATGAAGATGGTGGTTGCTACCCTCCATTAAATAATGACCATGAGTGACTGGAAGGAAAACATCCCTGTGTCTCTTGGCAGCATGTGAGATTGATGAGAATGGATTGCCCTGCCAGGAGAGAGCAGAAATATGACAACCTTTTATTCCTCTGCAGCCTGGGTGATGGTGTCTTCATTTCTATGTTATTATTTTACAAAACCTTTTACGATGATTCTGAGCTAAAAACACATTAAATCATATATTTAATTATACTGAAACAGGACCCTGAGATTCTGTCACTAATCTAGCTTAATCTTGACATCTCCTCTTCTAATATTTTATTTCTGTTCGGGTCATATTAGTCAACTGGGCATAAGCAGCAGAATTTATTTATTTTACTAGTTTATTTTGGTAAAGTAGTAAATTATGGTAGAATTATAATAATTCCCCAGTTAATATGCATCCCACAATGACATGCAGATGACATTTTGAAATATGATCTAACTCCGATATTGGCATCCACACTGCCTTTTCCGCATTTCCAGGACAACCTAAGTAATTTGGAATGTTCTAGATTTTTCCCAAACCACTTTTGTTTAGAGTTTCATTTATGGTATTACTTCCATGTGCAAATACAGACAGAGCCACCTATAGTGTCACAATGAGCTTTCAAGCCAGAGGAGCAGGTTGAGGTGGGGCCTGGGGTGGTTCTTGAAGGGCAACAGGCCGGGTGCTAACCAGAGATGGTGTCCCGTATTTGCAACCACCCATGGGGCTCAACTGAAGAATCTCTCTTTACTCCAGTTTTCCCCGAGTCTATCTCTGTGGCTGAGATCTCCTGAAGCCCAGTGGTCCCTGCTAGGGCTGCCCCTACTGGTGGAGCTAGCACATGGGCTTTATATGGATCCTCCATACACCCCTCACAAGGCCCGGGTTCATTAACTTCTCAGCTTTTTCAAGGTCTGGCCCTGTACTTAGCTTCACTGATTCAGAAATCCAATGCAGTGGAAGACCCAAAGCTGGTCTCAGGGCTTTCATACTCTTGACCCTGGGACATCACGAAGTGGGTTCACAGCCTGAAATGGTTGCAAAATTAGTGCAGTTGGGTCCCTGCTGCAACCAGATTCCAGCTGCCTGTGTACAGGTCCCAACAGAAAATGTAAACACCCTGAAGACAACTGGGCCAAGGTTACAACACCAATGCCCTAGAGGGAAGGAAATCTGTGGCACAAAGAGTTGGCTGACTGACTGTGCTGGGTGACAGACACCATGCCAGAGGATACAGGCTTGGGACACATGGGTCTTGGCAGAGGGCCATGGAGTCCAAGTTTATTGGCAGCAGCTGCTGCCCAGCACTGCAGTCTCTCACCTAGCTAATGTTTAAGGAACTTCTTTTCACGTTCTTTAATGGTAGTTCTGAAGAAAATTCTTCCATTTTTCTTATCTTTAATCATTAATTAATTTTTGAGACAAGGCCTTACTGCGAAGCCCAGGCTGGCTTGGAATTTGACATCTTGCTTCCCAAGTGTTGGGGCTACATGTGTGCACCAAGTTTACTTCACTCTCTTTTTGAAGGTAGAGAGATTGTTTTTAACTCTTTCATGAGGGGCTTATCCTCTAGCCCAGGCTAGCCTAAGACTTTTGAGCACTAGGATGACATGCATGGGCCTGTGGTGGAAGTTGTATCTCTTTGGTGAAATTAATGGCAGTTTGGGTTGGCATCTGGCAGTGCATGGGGAAAAGCTTGGCATCCCTTTGCCTGTTGGGATGGATTAAGCCAGACTGTGGCTGGACAATATGCCCTGTTGAAGAGGCATGGTTATAAAACTGTGCGAGCCATGCAGATGACGTCAGTTGTGAGAAGCAACGAGACTGTTGGACATCACGACAAATCTCATGAACCCTTGAGACTGCCAAGTATCTCGAGATAATGTGATATATAAGCTGCAGAATTCCATGCGGTCTCTCTCTTCCTCCTGCTCTCACCGACTGAGAAATCACACTGAAGGAGAGCCCAGCAAGGTACACCATTAACAGAATTTAGATTGTTATATCCCAAGGCAAAGGCCTGGCATAAAAACTGCTGAGAGTTCCTTGAAGGCGGCTGTCTGTCTTGGGGCCCCAGAGCACCGGAAAAATGAGTGAGGCAAGTGGAGTTCAGAAGCCACTTGAAGAGGCTTTCGACTTTGAGACTTGCCCAGGCCAGAGACTGTGGAGGCAAGTCTTAGCTGATTGAAAAAGCCGCCCTCAGTTGGCAGTTGGAATAGACTGATTTTATAAACCGGCCACCATTTGGTGATGGAAATAGACTGGCCTTACAAACTGGCAAAGTAAGGTCCAACGAACACTAATCTTATAAGGAACTGCTTGTTGGGACTGCTGTAAACTAAGCCATCCTGCACAGACCTACACTATGAATATTAAAATCCTATTAAGAAAGTTAAAATAGTGTTGAGTGTTTTTAGATAGGTATTAGAGTGTTTTTAGGTATTGAGGTATTTTTAGATAGATTATAGATTTTAGATTATAGGTTTTAGGTTATAAGGTTTAGGTATTTTACAGACATTTGTTAAATATTAGTAAATATAAATGTTTATAAATAAAAATATTCTGTTACCATATACACTTTGGTGTATGTATGTTTTTTCATGTACATGTAACTATTATTTGAAAATTTCATGTAAGTATATAATGTATTTTGATCATATTTACCTCCCATTTCCTCCTTTAATTCCTCTCCAAAGCTCTCAACAGCCCCTTCCCAACTTCATGTCTTTTCTCCTATTTTTATTTTCTTATAACCCACAGAATCCAGTGGTCCCTGTTGGGTGTGAGGCCATCATCCCTTAGAGTACAGTTGGCCAACCAGAGACCATAGTGTAAAGATAAGTAACTCCCCCTCCCGGTAGAAGCAGCCTACTGCTCCTCAGCGAGCCGTGGGTTCTGTTGAGCTCCTTGCCTCACTCTGTGCTGGAATGCTGACCTGTTTGATCTGACCTCTGGCTTTTACAATCTGTCTGTATCATCTTTTGAGATGGTCACTGAGCCTTGGGGACAAAGCTTCCTTCACCCCGTGATGCCATGAAAGAGGCTTCATTTTCATCATGTCCTCTCCACAGGAAAAGACTCTGTCTCTGCTGTGACCCTGAGATGCTCCTCCCTGCCTTTGGTTTCTGGAGTTGAGTTGCACTGTGTCTCTGTGTGGATTTCTTTGGGTTTGTTCTGTTGTTCTGATGTGCTTTGTGCCTTGAAACTGTAGGTTTGTCTTTTCACCAAATTAGCAAGTCTCCTGACATTACTTCCTTGAATTTATGCGTGTTGTTCTTGGCTGGGACTCTGATGGTCCTAATACTGGGTCTTTTGATACTGCCTTGAGCCTCTTGGTCAGGCATGGATTCTAGTAAGCCAACCTTTCCCCTGTCACCAACACCAAATCTGTCTAGTAAGTTTTCTGTGCTGGTTATTATCTATTTTAAGTTTTTATAATGTTCATTTCTTCTTTTTTAAAACAGTAATCCCATTTTCTTTCTGGAGTTTCTAGCTTTTCACTTGTTTCCAGGGAACTTACAATTATTCACTGAAACTTTTTTTTTATTGGTTTATTAACTTATTTTTTAGTTCTTCGGGTCAAATTCAGGGCCTCAGACACACTGAGCACATGCTTCACTACTGAGCCACACCTCCAGTCCCTAAAGCATTTTTATTCATTGGCCACTTCAGTTTTTTGCCCAGTAAATCTGACTCCTGATGGGTCTTGACATGGACACTGTCTGACCCACAGACCCTCTTCAGCCTGTGATTTTCCTGGCTCTTGACACAACAGGCCATATTTTTATTGCATTCTGGTCATTTTGGCTAAAATATTAAGAAACTGGAAGACTGGGAGGGGTTTGGTGCCTCTGTGGGCCATTTTCTGTCTCTGTCTGAAAACACAGAAATGGGTGAACTGGGCCTGGAGCCCAGACTCACAACTACAGCTACACAGCTTCTGAGTCCTCCTGCCATGTCAGGGATGCAGCAGGGAACTCTTTGTCCGGAGCTGATAGCACAGACTTGCTTCCTGGTTCATGCCCATCACAAAGACCCGGTTGCCTGTGCCGTAACTGCTAAATCTCATCACTTTTTCTCACTTGCCTTTTGAGAGGAGGAAAGTAAAGTTAAAACAGTTTAAGCCTTGCCTCCTTTGGTCTGTGGTGAGTGGCCTCGGACCTTCCACAGGGCTAGTCTGTGAGTCCAACACTATTTTGTTAATAAGACAGAAGTGAAGACAGGAATTTTTACAGCATCAGACATTATTGGTTTCTAAGCCAATTCATTTAGTTATTGTCCAGGACCAAGGCTGTTGTTCACTGCACCAGTTCAATCTTTAGTATTATTAAATGCCTCGGAGGAATTATCTACATTTGAGTTCCATTAGAATGGAACATTTGTGCTTTCAGAATAAACCTTATCCCATCTATTACTGGAAATTAACCCGACTTATTTCCATGAGAACTACAATGCTTCTGGAACAAATCTCTCAGAGTAAGAATGCTGTTTTTAAAATGTTTTTATCATTTCATGACCTAACTATATAAACAGATAGAGTGGCTTTAAAAGACATCATTCCCCACCTAATATTACATACCCATTTGCCTGCTTTTAGCAACTAAAATTTCTAATTAAATTTTATCACACTCCTCGACAGGGATCCTGTGAGGATAAGTGCAAAGAAATTGTTAGAGTGAGGTACGTGTTGAAGAGGAGTGGTGTCAGGGAGACTAATTGCTCAGGGAATGCAAACATTCACACTTATACCAAGGCTGGCTGTGGGATCCCTTCTGGGGTTCACAAGAACCCACACATGTGCACACACACACGAATCTGAAGACTGAAGGTAGGACATGTTTTGAGGTCTCAATCTTCAACTTTTTTCTGTTTGTTTGTTTTCTTTTTGAGACAGTGCTTCTCTATGTAGTCCCGGCTGTCTAGGAACAGGCTGTCCTTGAACTCAGAGATCTACCTACCTGTGTCTCCTGAGTGCTAGGATTAAAGGTATGTGCCACCACAACCAGCCCTCAATCTTCAATCCTTGACTCTCTCTCTCTCTCTCTCTTATTTATTTCTTCAAGTTACATCACAGAGTCCCCTTTCTCATCTACCTCCTGGTCCTACCCTCTATCCCCTCATCCTCTTATCAGCTTTTTTTTTTTTAAATTTAAGGTTTATCTTTTTTTTTGCCCCCAACAGCTCCCCCTTTTAGTCCAATAAAAGGCTCTTTTTTTTTTGGTTTTTCAAGACAAGGTTTCTCTGTGTATCCTTGGCTAACCTGGACTCACTTTGTAGACCAGGTTGGCCTTGAACTCACAGAGATCCACCTGCCTCTGCATCCTGAGTGTTGGGATTAAAGGTGTGTGCCACCACGCCCAGCCATTACAGACAGCTGTGAACTGCCATATGGTGCTGGGATTTGAACCCAGGTCCTTTGGAAGAAGAGCCACTGTTCTTAACCACTGAGCCATCTCTCCAGCCCAAGGCTCTTTTTTCTTATAACAGTTAGTACAATACAAAGCAATAAGAACAAATAAGCCACAATTATGAAAATTATAGGATATAACATACACCCCCAAAGTCCAGTCTATACATATTTGGTAACTGATATTAATATTCTATTATCTATCTATCTCAATGAGTTTAAAGTTCTATACCTAACTCAGTTTCCATCCTAACTTGCATTACCAGCTTAAAACCATCTTCTTAGACCTAGGACATCTTTTAATTCCTAAACAACTTAAAACTTAACTGTGACACTATAACTATCTAGTCTTCAACCACATCAGAGACCTAAGAAGTATAAATATATCTAAATAAACAGGAAGTGCAAAGCCAGCAGGTTCCAAAAGTGAGAAATGACAGACAACAGACTGCCTGGTCAGTCTCCAATTTCTCTCAATATACTGAAGCATCTATCTTCAGCCTTTTGGTCCAGTATCTCTGACATGTGACATTATTGTAAAGTAGGAATTATGAAGAACTTGCCTACCCTGTCTTGGCAGAGCTAAAATGTCGACTTAACCTGCTTCCAAGTTTTGTCCATTTCAGACAGCATTCTGTCTACAACTGAAGCAAGAGATTTCTCTTGTCCAGTGACAAGCTTGTCACTAATGCAGCCATCTCCAAATGCAGATTCTTCAATGCTCATCATAATCTTTAACTCTTAATATTAGCAAAGAGGTATAGGGGATGTAGCTCAGATAGTAGAGTGATTGCTGAGCATGTACAAGCTCTGGATTTGAGGTATGAGATACCTTCCTTCAAGTGTTGGTCAGGGAGTCTCCAAAGACTCCAAACAATACAGCCTATTGACATTGCTCTTGGTTGTCCACCAGAACTTGATGGCAAGATATGATGGCATTGGTGGTGCATGCCTTTACTCCTAGTACTTGGGAGGCAGAGGCAGGTGGATCTCTATGAGTTCAAGTCCAGCCTAGTCTATAGATCAAGTTCCAAGACAATCAATGCTACACAGAGAAGCCCTGTCTTGAAAAACAAAAACAAAACAGAACAACAAGAAAAATACTCCATGTATAAAGACACCACAGACTTTGATCATAGGCTATGGAGAAATCAAGTTAGTACTGACCAAGAAGGTTCTATCCTTCTGGATAGCTTTCATAGTGAGAGAGGGTGTTATGCAGGCTGCAGGGAGGAAAAAGTCATCAACACTCTTACCCACCTGTGAATTCTGTGAGTTATAATAATAACCAATCAAAGTATTCTCATAGATGCAGTAGTGACACAAATATTATGGAAGTAACCAATTGCCTTCTGATTGGGTTTAGGACCCACTCCATAGGAGGAAATGCATACCTGATATTGTAGATCTGGTTAAGAACCTGTGGTTGGGCAGTTCACAGGTCATGGTGGTGACGTATACCACTATTCTACTAAATAAACATAGTATCAAACGCCCTCTAAATTCTTATCTATAACTACTTTTGCCCAGGTGACCGAGAAAAAACTCTTTGAATATGTGATTAGTAAGCATTGTAGGTGGACTAAATCATGACTAGAGATGAGTTTTTCAAATCAGCAGTTTTCAGTGCTCAATAAACATCTATGTCGGCTGTCAGCTCAATGGCACACCTACCAATCTCTTCAGAATACCAAAGCACGTTCTGGAAGCATTCAGAATTCATAAATTGTGGGATGGATGTTTTCTCACATGCTGGCCCATTATAATTCATGCAGGGATTACTTTTCATCCTCAAAGCCCTCTTCTGCCCTGCACATTATAGGAACGTCAGGCTGGATTTATCTGAAAGGGTCTGAGAAGGAGGGGTTATTAATGGCAAGTGAATCTCCAGACAGAGGAAATCACAAATACTTCTGAAAAAAAGAAAGAAAATCCTTTTTATTTGAAAGAGCTATAAATCTGCAAATAATCTTGAATTCAGAAGCAAACTTTTAATGCAATAAGTTGATAGCAGATATGTTACTGAAGAGACAAATACATAATTATCTTAAAATCTACCATGAGTGGAAGTATAGTGTAGATGCAAATTAGAATTCATTTTATAGTAGTAAAAACATATAATAACATTTTGCTCTTTTTTTTGAGGCAGCCATTTCTCTATTACCTGTAATTTGTAATTTGCATAGTACAAAGGAGTGAAAAGATTCAGATACAAAGAATTTTGGAGGATTTCTTTTTAAATGTTTTAATTGTTTTTTTATTTGTGAATTTTACATCATGAATCCTGTTTCCCCTCATCTCCTACCTCCCTCCACCCTTGCAACCTCCCTCCACATAAAAAAAAAATCTCATTGTGGAAGCTGTAGTGTCTCAGCGTTTCCCACAATATTCTCTTTTGTTCACATTTTGCTTGCAAATATTCATTATAATGACTCCTTGGTCTGGTATGAGGCCTCTGGCTTCTGCTAATTTGTCAGTAATGGAACCTCACTGGGACTCCTCTCAGATATGCTGTCATTGTCCTATGTCACGGAGAGCTTGTAGTTTTGGGTCTTCTTGCACTCCAGCAATTCATCCATGGGGTGTATGTTGGGGTGGGCCAACTTAAAGCTCTAGTTCTGGGCCTCTAACCCCCACTTGCAGAGCCTGCTGGAGCAGGTAAGGGATTGGACCAGCTCTCCTGCTTTCATGACCCCATCAGGACCTACTCTCCCCACCTGCTACCTGTGGCATAGGCAAGAGGGTAAAGGGCATCACTCCCTAGCCAACAACACCACAAAGCTGATAGAAGGCAGGGCTGGTTCTCCCACACTCACTCCCTCAGGGCTGGCTCACCCACAACCCCCACATCCAGGGCCAGCTGTAGTGTGCTGCCCAGGCAAGGTGCAGGACCTGCTCTCCAGAGTGCTGCAGCATTCGAGGGGCAGGGACAGCTCTCCTGTTCCCATTAGGGCCAGATCTCTTGTCTGGAACTGGTGATGAGGGCCAAAGGGAGTGAAGGGGAGGGGATCTCTCCCTTGCCAACACTACCACAGAGCAGATAAAAGGCAGGGATGGCTCTACCCCACACTTATTCCCTCAGGGGTGGCTCACCTACAATCCTCTCATCCGGGGCCAGGCAGGGCTCCCCTAGTCTCTGGCTTGCTTCCTGTCATGAGAACCCACCTGGTGCTTACCTGGTGCTGGAGTGGTGGTCGACACAGGCTAGCTCTCCTTCCAGACCCCATGGCACTGAAGTGGTGCTGGTATCCAGTTTGCTTCTCCCTCCTTCCTACTTCCAGCCCCTCCCCACAGGATTGTTAGGCTACTATTCATTTAGATGTTCATAGGTCAGAACATAGCATCTCTTTTCTCTGTCACGTACTGATGCACATGTTACACAGCAGCCACATCTGCAATGCCTCTAGGGGCAGCATTTTTGCTTCTCTTGAGTTTTAACTTTTATTCTCAAATATAGAAAGACAAATACAGACTGTTTACAAATTAGTATCTCAGACTATCCAGGAAGTCCTTATATTGTCTAATCATAGAAAAAGCAGACATCCATGACAAGAAGAAGGAACATTTGAATCTCCCTTTTAAAATGTTGACTTGGCTAGTCATTGTGGATTTAATTATAGCACTCTGTGGGGGAGGGGCAGGTGGATCTCTGTGAGTTCAAGGTCAGCCTGATCTACAACATATTGAGTGCCAGGCTAGCCAAGGCTACATTGTGAGCCACTGTCTTAAAAAAAAAAAATGAGGCCGGGCATGGTGGTGCACACTTTTAATTATAGCAATTGGGAGGCAGAGGGAGGAGTATCGCTGTGAGTTCGAGGCCAGCCTAGTCTACAAAGTGAATCCAGGATAGCCAGGACTAACCAGAGAAACCCTGTCTCGAAAAACCTAAAAAAAAAAAAAAAAAAAAAAAGGGGTTCAGCAATCAGCACTAACTTTCTTAACTTCACAGGCATCATTTCTGAATTAGGCCATGCATATGTTCCGTAAGCTGGAACTTCCATGGAGTGAAGAGGTTGTCAGGCCAGGCTATGTGCACAGGTGTGATCCAGCTGTGGATTAGACGGTTTAGTGTGGCCAGCACAAGGGGATATTTGTATCTTTGTATTAATACATCTATTGATAACTATAGCTACCTTCATATATATATACATATATATATTAATATATTACAGGGGCATGGTGATGCAGACCTGTAATCCCAGCACTCAGGAGGCAGAGGTAAGTGCATCTCTGTGAGTTCGAAGCCAGCCTGGACTACAAAGTGAGTCCAGGACAGCCAGGACTACACAGAGAAACCCTGTCTCAAAAAACAAAAACAAAAATATAAACCCCCCTGAAAAATTATAAGAATATGTTTTCTTTTTATTCCCAGGTATGGGATATTGGGCTGCTTAAGATTGTTCATAGCATCTGACTATGATTTGCCTAGTGCTCTAGCAACAACAACAAGAAAAAAATTAGATTTCCTGACAGCAAAGATCAAATTTGCCCCAAGGAACTGCATGCCCCTAATCAGCAGGAAGTAGTCTAATGATAATGTCATGCCCTTTCTGACCCCTGACTTTACTCAGGAATCTTTTTCCTTTCCTCTCTATCATTTTCTCTCTTTTATATAGTGTTAGGGGGTTTAAAGGGTGGAAGAAAAGGGGTGGAGAAGGGTGGAAGAAAGAACCCATGAAGTAGCAAATGCCGGCTACAGAGCAGTTTAAAATCGTCTCTGCTATTTGTAGCTGTGCACTCTGGGCATCATATTTAACTTTATCGTTTTTTCAGTTTCCTCATTTGCAAATAGAGATCACAGTACTTGTTCACTTGCTGGGTTATGGAGAAATTTAGAAGTGTGCACCACGAAAGTCTGTAGTAAGACACTACAGAAAAGTTAAATGTGATTGAGATGTACCTTGAAGAAATAAAAAATAAATTATTAAAAAAAAATTTCTGGATCTAGTTTGGGAGGTAAAATAAGAGTGTGAATTTTTGTTTTAAAGCTCCTTTTGCAGAGAATCACTGTGGTTCATTATGCTGTATCCACGCAGGGAGCACTGGGGGCTTCGGAGCACCCCTGGTCCAGGAGCAGGAAATTCTGGCCACTACTCTTGTTGTCCTGCAGCTGGACAAGGCCTAGCTAGCTTCCGCGCTAAGGAAGCTGATTGTACTGAAGACTTCCCTTCCCCCCAAGATGATTCCAGCTCCAAGGCCGCTCTTTAGGAAGAATTAAATGTAAAGATAAGTATGACAAGTAACATTAGCTTTGGCTGAAATTATTCGAACACTCTTAACTCACGATGGCCGCTTGCCTTGCAAGCTTGGAACCCTTTCGGCATGTGGCACTCGCGCCCCCTAGCTGTGGTCATAGCCTATAGCGTGTTGTCACTGTTCTAAGCAGCAGGAAGATTGTACAAAAAGGCTGCTCCCTGTCTAGATCAATTAAGGAATGGAATAGGGATAAGAAACTTCAGCCAGGTCTTTTTCAGGGAGGGAAACCCCACCTTCTGTTACCGATTCCTAATGCTATGTGTGGGCTCACAGGGTCACCCCAGACACAGGTTACTCAATCAGTTTTCACAAGTTGCATTATACGAAAGCACTTGCTTGGCTAACTTTTGCATAGATTTTTCTTCTTCTTTCTTTTTAGATAGGGTTTTATCTAAACCCTATCTTTAGATAGGGTTTTCTCGAAGTTGAACTTGAAAGGTATAGCCTGATTTTTGGCTATTTATTGGGTTCTTCCCACCTCAGAAGACTGGGCTTAAAAGTGGATCTTCCCACTTCAAATAGTTTAATTAAGAAAAAATGCTTCACAGGTGTGCCCAGACTCTTTAGTTAATTCCAGATGTAGTCAAGTTGACAACCAAGAAGAGCCACAACAGAATACAAGCCATATACACAGGAGTATAAGCAGTGTCAGCAATCACTTCGGACTGTTATATGTTGCAATAAACCACAAAAAGCAACACCAAGTTCTCATCCACTATTCTGTTTGGTTTTGTGTGTTTGTCTTGATGTCTTAAAAAGCGTCCAAGAAAGCAAAACTACTGCAAAATGACCCACTTCTGTCCAGAGTGAGTTGCTTTTCTCTATTTTACCAGTCATAACACCTTACTATGATTCCACCTACAGCCGAGAAGTAGTCTTTTAAGTCTTCTCTCTGGTGGCATTTGTACCCCTTGGTGATTTGTAGTCAATTTGCTAGTGATGTGTGAAGTTGTGTGGAAGCATGAAGGGCTAGCTCAGCAGCATCTGACATCTTCCTTTTAAAGTCTGTGTGATGGACTCAGTCCAGGGATTGCCGGGACACAGGGTTGTAGCACACTCCTTGGAGAATTGGTTTATGGGTGGATGCTGGGATTGACGCCTGAGAATGACAGGGTATGTTGGAACGCCATAGTATGTGGGCACAAAGGTGAATTGGATCTTTCCAGCGAGGTTTATATTCTGCCTCAGTGGGACTCTCTAGTCCCTTCTCTCAGGCTCTGTAAAGATGCCTGTTTGCTGCTGAGGTTACAGTCAGCAGCTGGGAGCTGGTTCTCAACAGTGAACCAGGACTGTAGTGGGAGTGAGGCACTGTGTTCTGTGTGCCCCGACCCTGTGATAGAGATGTCTAGGACTGTAGTGGGAGTGAGGCGGTGTGTTCTGTGTGCCGCAACCCTGTGATAGAGATGTCTAGGACTGTGGTGGGAGTGAGGCACTGTGTTCTGTGTGCCCCGACCCTGTGATAGAGATGTCTAGGACTGTAGTGGGAGTGAGGTGCTGTGTTCTGTGTGCCCCGACCCTGTGAAAGAGATGCCTTCATAGTGGGGAGAAGCTTGTTCTCGGAGATTCCTTCATATGTTTTTGTCTGAAGTTTTGGCTTGAAACCTCAGAGTCAGGAGCTGACAAAAAGATATTGGCTTATTTGAAGATATGGCCGTATTTGGCCAAAAAGGCTCAGATGTTGCAACCTTGTCATTTTCCAGCTGATTTCCAATCATGTGTCATCAGGCTTTGGGGTCAGGGCCTAAGAGAGAGACAAATGACATCAAGTTGGCCTGGAATGCAAACAACTGAGAATAATCAGGAAACTCCAAGTCTGGAACAAGGAACGTCTCAGCCATTCCCCCCCCCCCCACCCGCCCCCTCCTTCCTTATCCTCCCTCAGCTCACCCCCAGACTGGAGCGCAGGCCTAGAACCCCTTGGCAGGCCAGCTCCAGACCTGGGATCCCCGGGGTTCTGTCCATGTTTTCCTATGACCTGGAGCATGAACCTTCTCCTCTGCCTTGGGATGAAGGTGAACTCCAGCTGATCGTGGCCCTCCCAGGTCTCTAGCACTGGGCTGGCCGCTTCAAGGATCTGCAGGAAGTATGTGGAGCTCTGGGGAAATTCTCTGAGGTTTCTATAGATACTGTTTGGCTCCACCTGGCCAGGGCTAGTGAGACTGAAAACAAACAAACAAACAACAACAAGAAAAAAACCATACGTTACTTCCTCTCCTGCCTGATCTGGCCTTTTGTCTATCTCTGGAATACTCCCTGGGGAGAAACCCAGGGTATGCTTTCCTGGGGAGCATTTTCCAGAAGCCACTGGGCTATCCAGCCTAATCCCAAGAGACCCTCCGAGGTTCATACAAGTGCGTGAAGAGCAAAGTAAAATATGCTCAAGCATTGTTTAGTGGGATCAAAGCCAATAAGAACTGAGAGTAGGAGGCTGGAGAGATGGCTCAGCGGTTAAGAGCAGTGACTGCTCTTCCAAAGGACCTGGGTTCAAATCCCAGCACCCACATGGCAGTTCACAGCTGTCTGTAATTGCCGGGCGTGGTGGCACATGCCTTTAATCCCAGCACTAAGGAGGCAGAGGCAGGCGGATCTCTGTGAGTTCGAGGCCAGTTGGTTTACAAAGTGAGTCCAGGACAGCCAGGGATACACAGAGAAAGAAACCCTGTCTTGAAAAACCTAAAAGAGTAACCTGAGGTTGGTTAAATAAACGCAGCCACACTATCAGCGGCGTGCTGATAAAACATGAAGAAGGGTAAGATCTGGGCATTACATGGGAATATTACCAAGATGTATCATGAAGCAAGCTTGCAATCACAATGGCCAGCTACAACATGCTCATGTATATGTGGGGAATTCCTGAAGAACTTTATCTCAGATGCTACTCAGACATGGCAGGTCTGAGGAAGAGGGGAGGAAGGCACAACGCTCAGACGCGCCTTCCTTGCTGCTTCTTTCGTCTTTCTTCTGAGGAAGTACACATCAAAAGCTATTGTGAAGTGTGAGTTCCCTGCCAATCTCACAGCCATGGTCTCCTTCCTGGAGCAGTTATGAGCCAGCTGTCCAGTTGTAGTGTTTTCCAGCCAGAGAGTTTCAGAATTTGGCTTTGAAGTACTCATTCCTGAGGCATATGCGAGAACTCTGTGGATGGGTGTGCCTGAGCTCAATCTATCCTTCAGGTTCCAGACAGAGGTGAGTAAATCAGCCCCTCTGGTGCTTCTAACTAACCCAACTTAGGTCTGAAGGACCACAGGAAAACATCCTGTCCTTTGTCTGACTCAGCCCCTCTGCCCTTGAAGCATCCTGTTTTCCTCCTAGATTATGCACCAAATTGCCCAGGCTTTTCCTCATCCTTTTAGCTGACTTCCTAACAGGATGCGCCCTAGGAGCCCAGTCAATCCACTTCATGATTGGGCTGAATGTCACTGGATCAGGCATTTGGATGTTTGTGCTGTCCAGAGCCGAAGGCAGGATCCTATGATGTCTGAACAAGTCTCTCACCTCAGGCCCAGTGGGGTTTTCCTTTCCCAGAGACCCCGTGATGCAGTGGTACTGCAGTCTATCCCTGCTACCACTGCAGACATTAAACCAAGTCAATCACACACGAGGTTAATGGCACCAAACTGATTACATCATCTGGTTATACATCTTCTTTTCCTTTTCCTGAGACATGTTCTTGCCATATCTGGCTGGTCTTGAACTTGCTATTTCATCTAGGTGGCTCCCCTGGCTCAGCCTCCCCTTTACAAAGACTTGCCACTATCTGAGGCCTTTATCTTTCATTATACTTCGATGAGTGTCAGTCGTTGAAATTTACACTATTAGCCTTAATGTAATAAGAACCTTTTAAAAATCAGAGACTGACATCAAAGGTAGATGTGGAAGCTGTAGTTGCTGAGATTACAATGTGTGCACATACGCACTCTGTGGGTATCTGAGCCATCTCAGGTTCTGGGTCCATGCACATCCTCTGATCATTTCTAATTGACCTCAGCTCTTGGGGCCACTTCAGGCACAAATCCCCACCCCAAATTAAAGCTCCTTTCTTCCAATCTAATCATCTTTGCTTTTGCTTTTTGAGATAGTCTTGATATATAACCCACTCGAGGCTGGAATTCTCAATCCTATTCTTGTTAGCTTCCTGAGTTACAGGATTACAGACATGCACCACCATGCAAGACTTTCAGCATCCTTTTGTTCTTGGAAAACTATGAGCATTATGATATTGGCACGCACCTATATATATATATATATATATATATGAATATATATATACATATTCAATGTTACAAATGTCAGTGCCCTCTCTCCTCTCTCCCTTCACATTGTAGTTTTTCATATGGTGACCAAGAGCTGAGCTTTACAAAAGTTCTTACACCTGATGGCTTATGTCAGTGAGTTATGACAACCATATCTGGTGACTATCTCTGTTCCCCACCTCCCTACTTAAATGATGAGAAAACAAGAGGCATGGAATAGATAAGTACTTGACCAAGGTCAGGCGCCCAAAAGTGAAGCTGGTGTTCAGACTCCAGGCTGTTGAGACCAGGACCTTAGCTAATCTGTCCAGTGATCAATATCTCAGTTCATCTAACCTTTCCCAGGTGTTGTCTGATGTTGGGGAAGGTCTAATAACATTACTTCTGATAGGCTGATTTCAATGCTGAGATCTGGTTACTGCCCTTTCTGTGGTATTCTCTTGATTGCTTAGTAAAAGTTGCTGATAGCCAATTAGCTGGGCAGAAAGAGTATAGGAAGGTGGGACTTCCCAAGATTAGAACAGGAATCCTGTGTTTTACATAGAAGAATTAGCTCTTTCCATCAGGAGACACAGAAGCAGATAGATGGTTTTGAGAATGCTGGAAGGTAATCACAGGCACATGGTGGTTTGGGATTAGGTGATCCGGGTTAACTTACAGTGGCTAATTGAGAGTCTGCCCAGCTAAGGGTTAAGGGTTAAAACATTAAAAGGTCTTGGTGTGTTTAATTACTGGGGAAAGGACCGCGGCAGCTTATAGGCTGTCAGTCCAACCATCCAGGGCCTTCTGCTGAGCTCGGGTAAATCTCCTGCCAGGCTGCCGGCTGCTCTGCCAAGCCACTGGCTGTCCACTGGCCTAATCTTACAGTTTATACTTATTAATAAATACAATTGATAATTAAATTGCAGTTTCAGGTGTTGCCCAGAGCACGCCATTGTATGTCACTGTTTAGCCAATGGAGTCACTGAGCAGATAAGATTGGGCATCAGTGCTGGATCAAGTGCCCGTACTCTCACTGAGGATGACTGAAGAGCTGGTACCCAGAGCTGCCTATAAACTACAGGTGATGTGATTCCTCATTACTTCCTTGCTCTCGCCCCAATATGCCTGCTGTACCTCCTCCCTCCTGAAGTCTATCATACTAGTCACCTCTCCCCTTGGCTGCAGAGCTGTCTTCTTCCCAAAGAAGGAGTGACAAGCCAATGATAGCTCTTTCATACTCCTGGTTTGTGTCCCCCAAGCGCAGGACATCAGAATGGGACTGACTTTGGAGACAGGGTCTTTACAGAGGTAAGTTAAGATAAAGTTATCCCAGTGGTCCCTGTTCCAATGGGATGGGTGTCCTTGAAGGATGAGGAGGTCAGAACACAATCACATACAAAGGATGAACACAGCATATTAAGATAATTAGGAATTGATAGATTTTAAAATATTTATTATCATCTGAATATATAATTTAAGCACGTAACTTTATGCAATTTAATTTTAGAGTAATGGTTGTATTTAACCTTTCCTAGAAATTACCCACTAGCTTTCAGGAGCCAGTGCCAAGGGCCACTTGAGGTTCTGTTGCCTGCTTACCACTACTGAGTTCTAAAGTCTATTTTTTTACAGCTTAGATTTTATACTTGGGCTATGCTGCATCTTCAGAGAGCTTGTACTGTTTCTGGCTGAACAATGTCTAAAGCGTCCTTCCTCATTTAGAGACTCCCCATCACTGGGTGAGGTGGCACACGCCTTTAATCCCAGCACTCGGGAGGCTGAGGCAGGCGGATCTCTGTGAGTTCAAGGCCAGCCTGGTCTACAAAGTGAGTCCAGGACAGCCAGGGATACACAGAGAAACCCTGTCTTGAAAAGCCTAAGAAAGAGAGAGAGAGAGAGAGAGAGAGAGAGAGACTCCCCATCTGGTGCAGTGAGGGTCCCCTCCCATGATGGCAGCTCACAATGGCGGACACTTTCTTTGCAATGGAGGACCAGGCTCTGCTAAGCAGACATGCTCACCCCAGCCCATCCTGGTAAGCGACAGTTATATTTTGAGTCCAGAAAGATGCAGTGGTGACCAATGTCAGAGAAGGTGGAATGAGCTGTGTGACTGCAGAATTAGTTGTGTGGTTCGCAGCAGCACAATATTTGTGCCTTTATTCTTACTCATATTCTCAGGCCTTTGCTATCCCTGTAGTATTCTAATTCCTACTTAAGAAATGAATATTGGGCTGGAGAGATGGCTCAGCCGTTAAAGGCTAGGCTCACAACCAAATATATAAGAAATGAATATTTAGAGGGGTTTCAGATTTACATAAATTTGAAAAGATAGAACAAAAAGTTCCCATTTCCCTCACATCCAGAAACCCCACTGACAACATTCAAGTATGTATGTGTCACAGCTAATAACTAATTTAGATACACTGCAAATCTGAGCCACCTCTGCCCTGGGACAGTTTCTCAGACTTCTCTCTTCAATGACCTTGACAATGCTGGGGAGCCCTGCTCTGATATTTTGCAGAAGATGATTTCATGTGTACAGCATCTGTCCCCTTTCCTGCCTTAGCCTTTTACTTCGATTCTACCCAGCTCTGCACACAGAAATGTCAGTCATCTGAGAAACATATCCAGTACACAGGGGTTGGTCTGTTTCCTTGGACTTTCTCAGCAGCTCAGGTACCAACAGTTCTATCACAGGGCCAGGGAATTAGTGCAAGACATGATGGCAGATGTATTGATACAATTCCTGAATGACATTGACTGCTATTAGCCCACCAAGTACAAAAACAGTATTTGTGCTGAACAAAACAAAATAAACAAACAAAGCATGACTAACGAACTTGAGCCTATCTGTGGTGGTTTGAATGCAAATGACCCCTATAGGGCCATAGGGAATGGCACTGTTAGGAGGTGTGGCCTTGTTGGAGGAAATGTGTCACTGAGATGGGCTATGGGGTTTCAGAATCTCAAACCAGGCCCAGTGGCTCACTCTCTTTTCCTACTACCTGCTGATGCAGATGTAGATTTATGATTGAGAAGCTCTTGCAGACTTGTTTTTCAATACTTTTTGAGAGAATTATCTGGACTTAAATTTTTTTTGTATGTACATGCATGCTAGTATAAGTGCCTGTACATGCGTGTGGAGGCCAGAGGAGGGAGTCAGATGTCCTTCCCTATCGCTCTCCCTTGATTCTTTGGAGATGGGGTCTCCCCCTGAACCCAAAGCTTGTGATTTTTGTTTTTTACAGTAGGCTGGCCACCAGCAAGTCCCTAAAATCCCCCTGCCTCCACCCTCCCTCAGTGCTGGGGTTACAGATATTGGAGATCCATGCCCTGGGGTTATGTGGGTGGTGGGATCCAAACTATAGCATTCATGACTTGGGATTTTCCAGCCTACCGTACGCGATGGACCCCTGCGCAGGTAGTCCTGGGTTAGTAAGAAAGCAGGCTGAGCAAGCCGTAAGGACCAAACCAATAAGCGGCATTCTCCCGTGTTTTTTGCTTCAGATCCTGCCTCCAGATTCTGGCTTCTCTGGGTGATGGAGGAAACAAACCCTTCCCTCCTCAACGTGCTTTTGGTTGTGATGTTTATCACAGCAATAGGAAGCAAACCAGGATGTCTATCATCTATCACACATGAATCTTTTATCACATATCCATTTATCTATCATTTATCATCAGTCACATCAATCACCTATAACTTTTAAAATTATAGTTTCATTTATAGCTTGCCTCAAATACAGGGGTAAAAAAAAGGCAATTAGAGGGTGAGAATTCATATCCCAGTGGTAGGGTATTAGTCTATCATGGGTAAGACCCTGGGTTTAATCCCCAGTACTGTCAAAATGAGGTCATGCTTTCAGTCTCCACCAAGAAAGTGAAGAGCTGTGCTAGCTCATGACTTTAGCGGCCAAGACCCACTTTGCTCTGTGGACACTTGGCTGGAAGAGCCCTTATGTTCTACTGACAGGAAGTATTGGAACAAGCAGTGAGGGTTTTAGTTATGGTTTCTGTCTCTATTCCCTGAGTGTCCTTTTTCTGTGTGCTCAGTCTCTACCCTTCAGAGACAGCATGAGTACCCAGGCATGGCTGCATGCCCCAGAGACCAGGATGATGTGTTCTAGCACATGGAGCTAGAACAGTGTCTGGTGAACTGGGAGTGCCCGAGTATGTCATCTGGTTTTGCTAGAAGTGAAAGATGGAAAATCAGGGAAGCCTTAAAGATGGAGGTAGAATGAAAGCAAGGTGTGGCTGAAACCTCCGAGAAGCAAAAGCAGGCATGACTGGAGGCAGTCTGGGCCGTCTGAGGTTCAGGCCACCTCCTTACCAAGGGAAGTGCTGCTACCCTACAAGGACAGGGTCAATAGGGTCAGTTTAGACATGCCTCTACTGGAGAGTGAAGCCTGGATATTGAAGTGACTCCCGGGGGGAGTGCACTGCATGTAGGGAGGTGCTGATCTTTCCTCTCTGGAGATGGTGTGTGGTGGGAAGAATGGTGCTGAGTATCTGTGTCATCGTAGCCACCACCATGAGTCCCTTTGAAAGACTGCACTTTTCATCTTTGCTACAGCAAGACTTGGAGGTCTTGATAGCTTTATGTTGGTGGACCATGGGCATTCATGTTCTTCTGTTGCATAGATGGCATTGTTTCAAAAAAAACTAAAATATCCCAGTCATTTAATTTTTACCAATGAAGACTCTGGAGCCAGATGCCGGGATGAAAACCTGCTACCTCAGAGAGGCTAAGAAACCACCCAGCTGATGTTCCTATTCAACTGAAAACCCTAGAGAAAAAAGCCCAGAAGAACTTAGAGGAAGAAACCTTGAAGGAGAAAACCTTTTGAAAGAGAAAACCCAAAATAAGAACTCCCAACTCCTTCTCCACACTGTCTTAAATACCCTCAGCTCAATGTCCTTCCTTTCTGTTTAATTACTGTCAGCTGGTTTCTTGCTCTTGACCTAGGGTTAACTTTATTTAATTCTGTGTACAGAAAGCTCTTAGGTGTGTACTTAGAGGTGAGACACACCATAACCATTTGTTTACAGTAAACAAAATGTTCTAGGATTAAAGGCTGAGTCATACCACAATTAGAAACAGTCTTTTACAGTTTCTTGGGGTTTGAAATGTGATCAAATATTCTGCAGCAAGGGGGCTGGAGAGGTGGCTCAGAGGTTAAGAGAACTAGGTGCTCTTCCAAAGGACCTGGGGTCAAATCCCAGCACCCACATGGCAGTTCACAGCTGACTGTAATTGCCTTTAATCCCAGTACTTGGGAGGCAGAGGCAGTGAATCTCTGTGAGCCTGGTCTACAAAGTGAGTCCAGGACAGCCAGGGATACACAGAGGAAATCTTGTCTTGAAAAAAAAAGAAAAAGAAAAAAAATCTGCAACAAGATGACTCATCTGCCTGATTATTTCCAACCTATTTCTTTTTTTCCTTCCTGTCTTGTGTATTATATGAAGTTGGAAGAAAAAAGAATTGAGATATATTAAGTAAAGGATATATGGGTGACTTCATTGTGAGTTAATAAAAATGACTCAGGACTCCTGCAGTAGATTTAGTGTCTGTTTCTGAATTTTCCTTTTGTTGGGGCCTGCTTCTTTAGCATAACTGCAGCCATTTTTGTCTTCATTCTCTATTTTAGTTATAAGATGAAATTACTCATACTTTGTTATACTATTACCTTGACACTCTGAAGAGTCCCCAGCTACAGCTCCAATCAAATTAAAGGTCAGTTAGGAATGCTTTGTCTAGCAAGTCAAAATGATGTAATGCTAATATCCCCTTGCTTCGTACCTGGTTGTTACCTGGTTGCTACCTGGATGGAGCTTGTTTCCTAGACCTGGTTACTTGGTTGTTACCTAGGTATGGTTTTTCTTATAAAAAGCCTGCCTTGAAAGCTGACCAACATCACAGTTATGCTCTGAGACCTCTGTGACCCTGGTCCTGGTGGCTATGACCAATTTTGGGGTGTGCGTTCAATAAACCATCAGTATCTGACTAAGATCAATGACTGAGTGGTTTGTGCAGCTACTCTTGGACTCTAACATTTAGGAGTCCCACTAAGACTGGACTATAACATTTGGAGGTTCCACCAAGATCGAATTATAACTCTTTAAAAACTGTACTAAATTTTAGCTCAGTTCACTTAACCCAAGTTCCACCTGTGTAACTATTCAAAGGGTTTAATGCAGGCATCTTTGTGTGTGTGTGTGTGTGTGTGTGTGTATTTTGAGACAATGTCTTATTATGTAGATTATGTAGCTCTGACTGTCCTGGAACTCTCTATGTAGACCAGGCTGGTCTCAAACTCACAGAGATCCTACTGTCTCTGCTTCCCAAGTTCGGGGATTAAAGGTATGCGCCAGATATCTTGAGTGATAATGTACAGAAACCTTCCACTATAGCCACATGCTTTACATAGCCCCTTGCACGAGGGGCTAGCAGCACGAGAGGCCAAGTGCCTCCATCCTGACAGAGTGGAGTCACAAGATACATCTACTCTTCAGGTGGCTGATTTGATGTATGCACTTGACTGGGCCAGATAGTTTGCCAGACACTATTCTGCAGGAGTCAGTTAGAATGTTTCTGGACAAAATAAGCATTTGAATGGTGGACCAAGAAAAGTGATGCCCCTGCCTCAAGTGAGAGGCCCTCTTTCAGTCATCTAAAGGCCTTCATGATTCTGATGTATAAAGGAGAACTGCCTTGTATTTGACCTGGGAACCAGTCTCTTCTTGACTTCGTCTTCCAACTCCAATATCAGTTCTAGGGGTTGACTCACTAGCTCTCAGTCTAGAACTTACACAATTGGCTCCTATGATTCTCCAGCTAACAACTGAGATCTTAGGACTGAACCTTACTGAAAGTCTTCTATGTCTGTGTCTCTCCACCCCCATTGGATTTTCTGTCTAGAGAGCCATGATAGGTCTGTTACTCCTTAAACTTATGGGGCGTGAGAGTGTCTGCTTGTTTTTTGTTTTGTTTTGTTTTTGTTTGTTTGTTAGTTTTGTGTTTTCTCATTTTTGTTTCTTCCTGAAATACACACCTATTTTAAGCACATGAATCTTGCCAAAGAGTTTAAGAGGGGAGAAAAAGGGCAGGGCCTGGTAGTTTTGCTGGGTATCACGCATGGTGAGGCAAAGTTTTATTTTATCTATATTTTCCTTCTCTCTCTCTCTCTCTCTCTCTCTCTCCCCCTCCCTCCCCCTCCCTCCCTTTTTTCTTTCTTTCTTTTGTGTGTATGCAACATCATGTAATTAGAAGTCTCACTATGTTACCCAGGTTAGCTTCATCATATACTTATTTAATTCTTATTCATCCAACAAAGACTCACTGAGCTACTATTGTGTCTCAGGTCCTAGATTGTGTTCGGCATTGAAAAATAGCAAGCAAATCTTTGTTATGGCCATAGTGTACAAACAGAAACAGACCCATGTGCTAGTACCACTCTCAGTGCTGTTGTTGTGAAGAAAATGAAATGCCAAGTTGGATTCAGGCAGTGCATTAGCTAGCTACTAGGTTTGCCATCTTCTCTGAGATCCTAGTGGAGATACATCGTGCCGAATATAATGCGTGTTCAGGATCCCAGTGTAGCTCAGAGCTTTTCTCACCATGAGCTTTTAAGCACAAAAAAACCCCATGTTTTCTGTTGATATACTTCAGTTAACAACAACAGTCAACCAGAAACAGAACTACAGAAGCCAGAAAGCAAAGTTGTTACATTTAGAGACTTTCCCTGAACTATAGACTTTGATGGATTAGGCCTTTGTGATGCTCTCTATGTGTTGGGTTTTATAGTCTGAATAGTGCTTCCATCATGGAGTCAGCTGTACTAAGGTCTTGGGACCTACTAAGTCTGGGGCCTTGTTACAGGATGAGGAATCTGGACTAGACATGGCATATTGGAGGGGATGGGAAGCAGTGGTTGAAATTAAGATGTCATAGTCCAAGAGAAACACACATTAGTGCAAAACTTCCAAATTGACCTGTGGTATGCTTTGAATATGAATTGTCCTATCTGAGACTCATGTTGAAATTTGATTGCCCTGTGGTAAGAGGTAGGGCCATAGGGCAGAGTTCTAGGGTAAGCCCAATGGCTTTCTTAAGGGTATAGACCAATTCCTGAGGCAGGGGCTTAGATGACAGTGACTTGTTATAACAGCTTAGCTCAGCTTTCTCAGTTTTTTCCCTCACTCTCTTCTATATGTACCACTTGCCCCTCTGCTTTCTGACATGGGTTGAATGTCAGATGAGGCCTTCTCTGGCACCATCTCTTGGTTGCATGGACATTTCCTCTGAATGGAAACTTTCCCTCCTTCAGGAAGCAGAGAAGGTCATGCAACTTGCTTGGTTCAGGAAGCTTAGATGCTACATGATTTACAAGTCCCATCTCTTAGATTGCATAAGAAACTACAATTGTTGGAGAGAAGCAACTCTTCAGTGGAGCTGCCTACAAACTGTGACAGCAGCTCCAGGGATGCAGTGTTCATGAGTCATCAGTTGTCACCACACCTTATAAACTATTTATTGACCAACCAACCAACCTTTAGAAAGGATACCAAGCCTCAGGCACAGGGGGCAACTGGTCAGCAGTCTGTACAAATCAGTCAATGCCAAAGGGAACATAGGAGCAGTTGCAATTTGTCTGCAGGAGCACTGCAATCAGCAGAGGCTGTAGTGGCTGTTGTCTCTTAAGTCCATCCAGTTTTCCTGAACATCCTCTCGGCAGGTCCAGTGCTACATATGACCTCAGTCTTGGTGCAGAAGCTTCCACCTGTCTGGCCCAGCCAAATATCTACTAGGAAGGCTCTACTCTCCCTGGTTGGCCTTGGCCTTGGTGCTGAGACTTCTACCCATTGGTGTGGTGGGGTTAGTGAGAATATTTAGCAGCATAGGAATTTTTGGAATAGCAAAAAGACAGGCACCTCATGTAAAAAGATATGAGTGGATCCAGTTACATCCAGATATGATTGACACTGAAGGGCATGCCTTGTAACAAGCCCACCAAAAAGCGGATCATGAGACCAGATGACACACTGTTTGAGGGCGTACCTTGCAAAAGCCTGCCAGGAACCATGGCAACAAGAGGCCGGAGTTCACGCTGAGGCCTCGCCCTGCCTGCTTCCTTATCTTGCCAAGAGGGTTCACCTCATTCCTCCTCATCTGGCAGAGCTGCATCACTGTCTAAGCAGGAGACTTCACCATCTTGCACAGACCTGTCAATGGTCTGGAGACAGGTTCTCCCTGATACCTGGAGCATCTAGGTAGGGAGTTGTCTCCCCTCGGAGTCTGGGGGCATTGGACTGAACAGAACACTGGAGGAATACCCTTGGAGGCCCAAAGCATCTTAATGGTGAAAACAGGAAACTTTATAATTAGGTTCCAAGACTGCAGAGGCAATTCTTGTTTGATATAAGGGCCACCTCACCTCAATGGTCAAAAACAGATTAAATTTATAAACTGTCTTAAGATCTGATAAATGAGATTTATAGATTTTAAGACTGAAGGATTTGGCAGAAATCAGCCATCCATAAGGATCCAAGCCCAGAGAATTAATCTAAGACAATATCCTTTTGAGAAACTTTAGGTTAGTGTTAAATATGTGTTTTATAAGTATTAAGGTGTTTTAGATTAAGTCTTAGAGTTAGGGTTCAGCTTTAGGATTTAGGAACTTTATAGATAATTGTTAAGTATTTGTTAAATATATGCTTGATAAATAAAAATTTACTGTTACACATCTGGCCTCTTGGAATCTCCATAGGGAAGATGGTGTTGTGCTGTGGCCTCTTCTATCAGCCTGGGCTTGCTCAGGGCAGGTGCCATTCTCAGCAGCCTTTCTTGGCCTTGGCCTCGACCTCTTGTCCGGCCCACCAAATCTATAGGGCAGGTCTCAGGCCTTGGCTTTTCACCTGAGCTACACCCAACCTGGGGTCCACCCCACCTGAGCTCCACCCAACCTTGGTCACAAGTCTTGGCAAAACAGTTGTAGAGTCTTTCAAAGTGAGGCAGCGATGATCAGCATTCAGAAGCAATGCCAAACAAAAATCCCCTCAAGTTTTCCAAGCTTTGCTTTTTATGCAGTCTTTCTAATTATGCACCAGGATGCTTTCTCATTCACTGTAGATATGGAACCTGGTTTAGATTTATACCCTTCTCACAAGGTTCACCTGTTCCAAGACCATGTGCTCGCCCAGGTGTTCTCCACAGGTGAAAGTCATTAGGCTGATTTGCAGGCCACTTTTATGAGCGTTTTTCAGCGGTTCCCTCAACCCTTACATATTCATTCAACATAACTGTGTTTTCAAAGAAATCCAAACCTCCACTATAATCAGCACCCACGCTAGAGTGGGTTTTTTTGATGGGCTGCCTTTGAGTCATTAATGCCTCAAAGTTAGTAACCCTTGATCTGACTCACACTCCTAGAAGTCATCCCACAAAATCCACTGGCTCATTAAACTGTATTTGTGTGGAATTGTTTCTTT
The DNA here is from genome assembly GCA_907164525.1 of Lophiomys imhausi. NCBI lineage: Eukaryota > Metazoa > Chordata > Mammalia > Rodentia > Muridae > Lophiomys > Lophiomys imhausi. Next base: position 2,659,584 of record CAJQZJ010016246.1, on the reverse strand, counting down.
GGTCTGTCATTGGCTTCCTGTATGTGATGAATAGACATATGTTCACATCTCCCTGAGAAAAGTCATGAAACATTCTTAGACTACCTAATCTCTGGAATAGAGTCAGAATAAACAAGTCTTTTATAGATTACCCAGTGCCAGGCATTTTGTTATAGGAGCAGAAGATGCACTAAAACAACTTTTAGTATTAGTGCTAGAAAAAAAAATCCTTGAGCATCATTCATTTAACTGATAAACAGCTGATTCGTTGTAGCTCAGGAACCTGGTTTAGAGAATCCTTGTGATAGAGGTAGAAAAGCCCCCAGTGTGGGGCTCTACTCCACCATCCAGACCTTCTTGCCTGAATCAGGTGGGTTGGAAACTCAAGCTTTGAAGGCAAGGGGGCTGTGGGAGTGGGGTGGGGAGGAAGAACAAGAACTCTGATTATATGAAAACTGTCCCCTCCCTGCTTTTGACAGCCATAGCCTAACCTAGGCCTGGAAAGCAGCAGGCAGTGGTCCATGGAGAGTACTATAGCAACCAGAACCAACAGACATTTTGTCACTTCTTCCCTGATTAGTCTCATTTCTCTTTGATATGTATCCCCATATCCGGCCAATCAGGGCACAGCTGACATCTCCTAAAATTAGAGGTTTCAGAATTGCCTTCACAGAAGAAATTATTAGAGCTCCGTAGAGGAAGAAGAAAAGGAAGACTAGTAGAGACAGCTGGATCCTGGCACTTGAGGCTTTTTCCCTGGGCAGGGAGCTTTCTGGGGCCAGCTTCTAGACTTCACAGGTAGTTTGTAGCCAGGTAACTCGTTCCTGCTTCAACCATCTGATTCCTGTGACTCCAGCCTTCTGGAAATTCTGGAGACAGGAGGGCTGCTGCTCCTGTTACCCTCATTGGTAACCTGTAGATTTGTTCTTAAAGGGACTGTGTTGCAGAATATTTGACCATACTGTGAACTCTGAGATTGTGTTGTTTACTGTAAAAACCTGTTTCTAGTTGTGGTGTGGCTCAGCCCTAATACACACCTTTAATCTAAGAGCTTTATGCTTAAATATTGTAAACAAGATTAAATAAAGTGAACCATAGGCCAAGAGGTGGAGCAAGCAACCAGTAGACAGGAAGTGAACATGGGAAGAAACCAGAGAGAATAAGAGAAAGTCAGAAGTCAAAGAGACACACAGGAGGAAGGGAGGGGCATTCAGTTTGAGGGGTTTTTGAGAGTTTTTCTTTTGAGACATTGGCTGAGAAGGAAGGTCAGATGGGTGATTTCTCCAACTCTTTGAGCTAGCAAGCTTTCACCTACCGTTTCTCTCCCTAATCTTTATTGGTAAAATTCAAATGCTGTTCTGTGTCTGGTGGAAATTCTGGCTTTGTCTTTTATCAAGCCAGAAATGCATGCTCCTCTGATGGAAGGTCAGGGCTAAGCGGATCTGTGCAGAAAAGGGTGGAGTACAGGTCAGGATGCATGCCCTGGAGAGGCAGGAGGAAAGATTTTATCCACTGCCTACAAGTGTTACAACTCTGTTAGCTAAGCAAGCAGGAGAGTTAGGGTAGCCCTAACCCTCTCATGCAATGAAAGGTTACAACTCTTTTAACTGAAATGTTGGCATCAGGCTAGACATCTGCAAAGAGCTCTCAGAGTCCCTGGACCAAGTGACCTCAGGAGTCTGACTTGTCTTAGACAAATCTGATGGCTGCTGCGGGGACAGCCAGCAACCAGCTGCCACGGGTGGATACTGTGGTGGATGGTGTGGGACAGGCAATGGAAGCCAGCACCTCTTGGTGAGCTTCAGAGGCAGCCATTGGGGTGACCAGCAAGGTAGATTGAGACAGGAGCCTGGCTGAGCTTGCACTCCAGGCCCTCAGAGATGAGCCTGGCTTCTGGTGGTAGGAGACCTGGTTAGGCAGTGGTGGTGAGGCAGGAGCCCTCTCTCCAAGCAGGCCTAGCTAGGCAGGTGGATCTGGCAATGAGTTCTTCATTCCTAAGTCCAAAATAAGGAGCCAAGCGGTCATGGTGGAGGAATAGAGAAAGAGTTTATTTTGCGAATCAGGGACATTATCAACTTTTGGGCAGTGGGAGGAGTTTTGGAGGTGTATATGTTTGATTCACTGGGCATGGTCCTATTATAAGAAAGGAAACATAGTACTTAATTATCCTATGGGTAGCAAGGTTGGGGGAAAAACTCCAGGTATGGTTAGAGGCATGGACAAATGTCATTGACTGACAGCCAAAGCATTGAGAGATCTCATTAGTATGGGAAAGTACCTTCAGAAATCCCCAGGTGTTTCCTGGGTTGGCTTCTTTTTTTTTTTTTTTTTTTTTGGTTTTTTTTCGAGACAGGGTTTCTCTGTGTATCCTTGGCTGTCCTGGACTCACTTTGTAGACCGGGCTGGCCTCGAACTCACAAAGATCCGCCTGCCTCTGCCTCCCAAGTGCTGGGATTAAAGGCGTGCGCCACCACCACCCGGCTCCTGGGTTGGCTTCTTATCAGGAAATGATTGGGCTTATAACTTCCCTAAGGGCTACATGTCACTCCTTAGAAGATCTGGAGTTTCCCAGATCAGATGGAAGAGGGCACTCTGCTGAAAAAGGGAGTCCACCATTTAGCACCACACTCAGGGACTTTCTGGTAATGTCAGACTTCAAGCTTAAAAGCAGAAATTCCCCACAATCAAATGTTTGAGATTTTGTTAAAAACAACAGGACTGCTCTTGATAGACATCCCAAAGCTGTCTGAGAACTCTTGAGCTGTAATATCCATGGTCTCTTGATTGGCACCCTCAAAGCTGATGAGAGCACAGGTCTATAACATCTGGAATCTCTTGGCTAGGTACCTCAGGGCCAGATGAAGGCTTAAATATGGGGACACGACTAGCATCTCCTGGCTGGCATTTCTGTACTGTCGAGGGTGTCAGAGTTCATACTGTTATTCCCATATAGAGAATAAAGTTATCTTTTGTCTTACTCAGTGTTCTATTGCTGCAAAGAAATGCCATGACCATGGCAACTCTTATAAAGGAAAGCATTTAATTGGAGTTGGTTTACAGTTCATAGATTTAGTCCATTGTCATCATGGCAGAAAGCATGGCAGCATGCAGGCAGTGCTGGAACAGTAGCTTGAGAGTTCCAGATCTGTATCTACAGGCAGCAGGAAGAGAGTAACACTAGGCCTGGTTTGAACATTTGAAATCCTAAACCCCACCCCTAGTGACACACTTCCTCCAATAAGGCCATACCTCTTAATCCCTGTCAAGTAGTTTCATTCCCTAAAGGCCAAGCATTCAGATATATTAGCCTAAGGGGGCCATTCTTATTCAAACCACCACATGTTTCTTTTCCCTTGCTGTCTGCCCAGTCTGGAAGGTGGATGGGATAGGAACTCCATGGGATACAGGAGATGGTCTCCCCCTATTTACTGCTCCACTGTTTATTCCACTGGAGATGTTTGTTTTAGGAAAAGCCAAGATGAAGCAGAGAACCACAGTTTAGGCTACCAGACAAAACTCAAGTTCAAGTGGATCAAAGACCTCATCATAAAACCAGATACACTGAACCTGATAGAAGAGAAGTGCCTTGAACTCACTGACACGGGATAAGACTTCCTGAACAGAACACCATTAGGACAGGCACTAAGCTTAATAATTAATAAATGGGACCTCATGAAACTGAAAATCTTCTATAAGGCAAAGAATTCCATCATTCAGACAAAGCAGCAGATTGTGAAAGAATTTTTACCAAGTGTACATTCAATAGAGGGCTAATATCTAAAATATATAAAGAATTTAAAAAAGACCCTAGCCATCAAGAAAACAAATAACCCAATTAAAAAACGGAGTACAGATCTAAACAGAGAATTCTCAAAAGAAGAAACTCAAATGGCTGAGAAACACTTAAAGAAATGTTCATCATATTCTTAGTTATTAGGGAAATGCAAATCAAAATTACTTTGAGATTTCATTTTACATTCATCAGAATGGCCAAAGATCAATAAAACAAATGGCAGCTCATGCTGGTGAGGATGTAGAGTAAAGGGAACACCATCCATTGCTGATGGGAGTGCAAACTTGTACAGCCACTATAGGAATCAGTGTGATTGTACCTCAGGAAGATGGAACTAGATCCACCTCAAGATCCAAGTATATCAGTTTTGGGAATTATCACAAAATTGATCTCTAGACCACATATTTTTTTCCTTCTGAAACCTCTTGAGTCAGACCATCATAATCTGCATTTCTCTCAGCACCACTGTCTTCCCTGCTCCTACTAGTAGGGTTCATTAAACCCTGCTCAAAGCATTCAACTTTTTCCTAATCCAAAGTCCCGAAGCCCACATTCTGACAACATGTAGTATGATCAGGCATGTATACCAATCTGGTACCAACTTCTGTCTTAGTATTCTATTGCTGTGAAGAGATATCATGACCATGGCAACTCTTATAAAAGAAAGTATTCAACTGGGGCTAGCTTACAGTTTCAGAGGTTTAGTTCTTTATCATCATGGTGGGGAGCATAGCAGAACACAGGCAGACATGGTCCTAGAGAAGTAGCTGAGAGTTCTACATTCAGATCCACAGGGAGCAGGAAGAGAAAGAAAACCACTAGAGGAATATACCCTAAGGACTCTACATCCTATTAGAGAGACATTTGCTTCTTCATGTTCATTGCTGCTCTATCCATAATAACCAGAAATTGGAAATATCCTAGATGTTCACCAACTGATGAGTGAATAATGAAAACATGGAACATTTAGACAATGAGATATTATTCCTCTAGAGAATCCTGTCTAACACAGTTATGGATGGAGGTGGGGGGCCTCTGGAATGGGAGGATCAAGTAGAGAGAGGGAGGAAAGAGGGAAACAAAGGAGGGGATATGGGAGAGATAACTAAAATTAAGGGCCAATGATGGAACTTGTTTTTTGCATCCATTCTGTTAGCCTTTGTCTTTTTATTGGGGAATTGAGTTTATTGATGTTGAGAGATATTAATGACCAATAATTGTTAATTTTGGTTATTTTGATATTGTTGGTGGTGGAGTATGTGTGTGGTGTGTGGATGCTTCCTGTCCCTTGGTTTTGCTGATGTGGGGTTATTTATTTTCTATATTTTCCAGAGTGTAGTTAGCCTCCTTGGGTTGGAATTTTCCTTCTACTATCTTCTGTAGGGCTGGATTTGTGCATAAATATTGTTTAAATTTGGTTTTGCTGTGGAATATCTTGTTTTGTTCATCTATGGTGATTAAAAGTTTTGCTGGGTATAATCATCTGGACTGACATCTGTGGTCTCTTTGGGTCTGCAAGATATCTGTCCAGGCCTGTCTGGCTTTTAGCGTCTCTGTTAAGAAGTCGGGTGTAATTAAGTCTGCCTTTATATGTTACTTGGCCTTTTTTCCTTGCAGCTTTTAATATTATTTCTTTGTTTTGTAAATGCAGTGTTTTGATTATTATATGGCAGGTAGATTTTCTTTTTTGGTCCAATCTATTTGGTGTTCTGTAAGCCTCTTGTATGTTTCTTTTATTCTATGATTTTGTTTAAAATATTTTCTGGGCCTTGGAGCTGGGAGTCTTCTACTATTCCTATTATTCTTAGTTTTTGGTCTTTTCATAGTGTCCCAGATTTCTTGGATGGTTTGTGTCAGGAACTTTTTAGACATAACATTTTCTTTGACTGATGTATCAATTTCTTCAATCATATCTTATATACCTGAGATTCTCTCTGTCATTTCTCATATTCTGTTGGTGATGCTTGTGTCTATAGTTTCTATTCTCTTCCCTAGGTTTTCCATCTCCAGGATTCCTTCAGTTTGTGTTTTCTTTATTGGTTCTATTTCCATTTTCAGGTCTTGGACAGTTTAATTCATTTCCTTCAACTTTTTGTTTATATTTTCCTGTATTTCTTTAAGGGATTTATTCATTTTCTTTACCTGCTTCATTGAATTTTCCTGTATTTCTTTAAGGGATTTATTCATATCCTCTTTTAAGGCCTCTATCATCTTTATAAGGTTGGATTTAAGGTCATCTTCTTTTTGCTTTGGCTGAGTCAGGGTGTCCAGGACTTGCTGTAGTAGGATAGCTGGATTCTGGTGATGCCACATTACCTTGGCTCTTCTTGATTGTGTTCTTATAGTGGCCTTTAACCATCTGGTTATCACTGGTGTTGTCTGGATGTTTCTGATGCTGAGCTGACTCCTTGGGGAGGCAGACAGAGTCTTGGTCCTGATAGTGGAGCTCAAGAAATAGCAGGTTGCTCACTTCGGGTGGCTGGGTGTTCCTTTGCTGGCTGTGTCCCAGGTGGGCCCAGCAGGCAGGAAAAAGGCTGCACAGGGTCTAACCTGTGGGTTCCTGGGGACATGAAGGTCTGGATGTTCCTGGAGCCATCAGGCCTCATTGAGAGGGAAGGCTATGGAGATCCAGTTTAGTGTTTTTGTGGGATTCCTGAGTATGTTAACAAGCAGGTCTCTGTTTCTTGTGCTTTTTCTTGGGCTCTTTCCTTCTGTTTGTTTGTCTTGTCCAATTTTGATGTGATAGTTTTTGTTTTATTTTATCATATTATATTTTATTATTATTCCTTAGAATGCTGTTTGTTTTCTCTCTCTCCTTCTCCTTCTTCTTCTTTTTCTTTTTGAGACAAAAATTTCTCTGTGTAGCAGTCCTGGCTGTCCTGGAACTCTCTTTTTAGACCAGACTGGCCACAAACTCAGAGATCTACCTGCATCTACCTCTTGAATGCTGGGATTAAAGGTGTGCACCAGTATACCTGCCTGTTTTCTTTTCTTTTTTTTTTTTGGTTTTTGAGAAGCGTTTCTCTATGTAATAGCCTTGGCTGTCCTGGACTCTCTTGGTAGACCAGGCTGGCCTTGAACTCACAGAGATCCATCTGCCTGTGCCTCCTGAGTGCTGGGATTAAAGGCATTTGCCACTATACCCGGCTTTGGCTGCCTGTTTTCTAATGATACAGAAAAGGAATGGATGTGGATGAGAGGGGATGTGTGGAGGAACAGGAAGAAATAGAGAGGGGAAACCATAACCAGGATATATATGTGAGGGGAAAAATCTATTTTCAATAAAATGAAAAAAAAGAAATTGTTTTATCAAATATTTAGCAGACACATTCTGTGTATTACAGATAATGTATATGGTACAAAGAGTAACAATATACTGGAGTGGTAAAAACCCAATGTCAGTTTAAAATATGCAACATCACCATCAAATCTTTGTAGCCACAAGTACCTCTCACCCGTCCCTGCTCTGACCCCTATTTTCTTGGCTTATCATTCCTGATTTTCTTATGGTTCTACTGCACATTGCCTCACCAAATGATATATTCTCATTTTGCATTGTTCTGTTATATAAATGGAGTCATACTTGTTTTCCTGTGGCTTTCTTTTGTTCAACACTTTGTTTTAGAGATCAATCTACATTATCACTTGTGGTCCTTTGTGATGGCTATTTTTGGTTGTAAACTTGACTATAACTGGAGTGAACTACAATCTAGAAAAGGAGGTACACCTACGATCAATATCTTGAGTCTGGAAGACACAGGCTTTTGATCTAGATCTTGAGGTGGGAAGAGCCTTTAATCCAGACTGTGAGGTAGGAAGACACATCTTTAATCTGGGCCATACTTTCTGCTGGAAACCTATATAAAGACAATGGGAGAAGGAACATTTTTTTTTTTTTTTACCTGCTTGGCCTCACCTTGATAGCACATCCATTCCTTCACTGGTATTGGAGTCTACTTCTTCAGGATTCCAGCATATACAGAAGACTAGCTGAGACACCTAGTCTTGGAGGACTGAGCAACTACTACATTCTTGGACTTTCCATTCATAACTAGTCATTGTTGGATTAGTTGGACTGTTGCCTGTAGATCATTCCAATAAATTCATATATATATGCATATATATGTTTGCATCCATCCAAATATATATGTATGAATATATATATTCACTCCATAAATTCTGTGACTCTAGAAAACCCTCCACACATATGTCATTTTTCCATTCCACTGCGTGTGAGCAGCTGGCTGTGGGAGACTTGTATTCATTCACAAATTGCACATATAGCTTCTTGTCCATCTCTCCTGGTGCTCACATACAGGAGTTTTTCTACATTGGTCAACAGGAGTGCAGTTGCTATCTGATTATTTTCAGCTTTACAAGACAAGGCTACATTATGTTATGAAGAGACTGTATTAGCTCACCAGGAGGACAGAAGAATTCCTTGGATACACACATTCTTGACAACATTCCACAACTTCAGATATTTTTACATTTTTCCACCAAGTGTGATGAGTTGCATCACTTAGGTTTCAGTAATGTATTGCAAGTATTGAGGAAATGGAACATCCTTTACAATATTTGCTTGTCATTCTGTGTCTTCTGGGGAGCTCAGACTGCTGTTGGGTACCAAGTCAGAAGTGTTTGCTTCTCTGCTGGAAGGCCAGAGCACCACAGGTTTCTGGGTAGAAAACAATGAAACACAGAATGAGGTCTGTGTAACAGGATGTGCAGTCTGGCCAGAAAGTCACAAGAATGGATGTTCTTCAAAGTATTACATCTCTCTGATAAACATTCAGGAGACAGAGGTCCTCTTTGTCATGCAGTGTAAGGTCACATCTCTTTTAGCTAAGCTGTTGGCACCAGGCTGGGTGGCAGCAGGGAATTTGGGGCTCCTGAACCAAGCCAAGTGGTGGTGAGAGCCTAACTTGGCTCTGGCAAATTTGCCGGATGCTTTAGGAACAGTCAACAACCCACCGCTACAGATGAGCACTGTGGTGGGAGAAGGCAACAGGTTGCACTGGCAAATGGCAGTTTGGAGGCAACTACTGGGGTTGGCTGCAGGGTCATGGTGATTGAGAGTCAAGCTGGACCATCATCAGCAGCAATGACTACCTCATTGCTGGAGCTTGAGCCCCAAGGACCCCAAAGAGAGCTCTGACTGCTGGTGGTAGGAGTCTGGTTGGGCAAGTGGATCCAGTGATGCATTCTTCTGGGAGGAAAAGGCTCTTCCAAAATGTTACAGTCCAAAATAAACTGTGAGTCTCAGATGATCTTTGATGAAGCAGATTGTGGAATCATTTATTTTGTGCACAGGGACATTTTAAGCCCCTGGGCAGTGGGAAGGATTTTGGGCATGAATGTATTTGATTGACTGGGGCTAAGAGCACCAGGGATGCTTCATTTACATGCAGCAGCATGGTCCTAATGTAAGAAGGGGTACACAATACTTAATTATCCTATGGGCAACAGGGAACTGTTTCAAATGTTACACTCCAGGTATGGTTAGAAGGATGGGCAAAGTTTATTGGCTGAAAGCTAAGGTACTAAGGTACTAAGAGATCTCATTAGCCTGAGGAGGTATTCCAGAATTCTCAGGTGCTCTTATTAGGAGAAAGTGTTGGACCTGTAATTTCCCTGAGGGCTATGTGACATCCCTCAGATAGAGGATGTAGGATTTCTCCAGCTCAGATGGAGATGCAGGAATCCCACTGAAAAAGGGAGTCTGTTATTTATCACCAAGCTCAGGGGCTTTCTGGAAATGTCAGACTTTGACCTTAACAGCAGGGTATCCCAACACTTTCTTGGCCATGCCTGTAGAAAAATGGCTAATTAAACTATTACTTAGTATTTACATTATGAGTAATTGGTTTGGCAGTGTTAATCCTTAACCCGCCATTATAAATGAACACACAGACACTGGATGGATTTTAACAAGCCTTGGCCTGAATTGTGCAATCCTAGCCCATATAAGCTAGCTCACAATTCTATTACCCAAATATGACCCCATATATACATACGTCCCTTTGGACTGCTATTCTCCATGCTATGCCGATGTTCCAGGCTGTGTGGAATGATCTTCTTTAATCTACCCCATGGTGTATGTCCTCCTTCTTCCTCCTCTTGGCTTCCTCTCCCCAAGATGCTCTCTGTCTCAGAAGCCCACACACCTTAGTCCCACCTATCTCTGTCTTTGCCCAATCTCAGGCCTCAGCATTTTATTCAACCAATCAGAGACAATGTAAGTAACAGACAGCAAGCAGGACCAATTAATTAACATTTAGAATGCTTAACACCACCCCATCACATGCCCTTCTAATAAAAAGCTTAGTATACAGTAGCCAGGGAGTATCATTCCCTCATTTTAGGAAGATTGGTTCATATCTCACCTTACTTACTTTACCAAAGCCCTCTCTTCTTAGGTGATACAACTCTGTTCCTAGGTGTTAGGAGTCTCCAGGGCCTGCTTTTTACTCCCAACCTGTGTGTGGTGGTTTGAATGAAAATGGCTCCTATAGACTCATAGGGAATGGCATTATTGGAGTTGTGGCCTTGTTAGAGTAGGTGTGGCCTTGTTGGAGAAGGTGTGTCACTGGGGTAGGCTTTGAGGTTTCAGAACCTCAAGTTAGGCCCAGTGTCATTCTCTCTTCCTGCTGCCTGTTGATTCAGATGTAGAACTCTCAGCTCCTTTTCCAACACCATGTCTGCCTTCATACCAACATGTTCCCCACTATGATGGTAATGTACTAAATCTCTGAATTGTTAGCCAGTTCTAATTAAATGTTTTCCTTTGTAAGAGTTGCTGTGGCCATGGAGTTCTTCTCACAGCAATAGAAACTCTAACTAAGACATTGTGTGGTAGGGAATCTTGCTGCAGACTATCAATATGAATTTAGTCTGCACACCTCTTATCCCTTGGACTGCTCGCACCTGGATCCAATACATAGGCCCTGAATTTTTACAGTTAGTTTCATGGTTTGATACTTACCTGCTGTCCAGTCTCCAAACACAGTAAGGTCATATGACAATTATAAATAGGGTGCTTGCTGATACCGCCTAGAGAAAAATTCAAAGCCCTTATACTGGCCCAAAGAGTCTTACAGGACAAGTATATTAGGAATATTTTTTTTTTTCTAATTTTAAAATTACATTTTTAAATTTATGTGCGTGCATGTGTGTATGTGTGTGTGTGTACATTCATGTGCTACCTGTGGAGGTCAAAGGACAATCTGTGGGAGTTGTTTCTTTTACCATATGAGTCCTGGGGATGGAATTTAGGGTATCAGCCTTAGCAACAATGCCTTTACCATCTCACTGGCCTAAATAATCATTTTTAATTGGTGAATGTTCATTGTACATCATTATGGATATCATAATTTTCTTCAAGTATACTTTTATCACGTGCACTTCCATGCACCCTTCCTTTCTCCTTTCTCTCTGGCTAGTGCCCTTTCTTTTCCCAGACAGTCTTGCTTCTATTGATATGTCACATATGTATATGACATGTATACATATAGTATTTTAGGTATCAGTATAAAACCCACGGTCCACAAATGAGTAAAAACCATGCCACATCTGTCTGTGTCTGACTTATTTTACCTTAATCTTGTAGAGGGATGTGGGAACAGGGTGTTGGTTAGAGTAGCAGAAGTAAAGGAATGCCTAACTCCAGCTCCTTTTTACTAGGTGGTGGAGTCTCTAGGGGCCACAAGAAGGGCAATTTCTAAGGCATAGGCCTTTTTCCCCCCAGTAGTGTCATAAGTTTCCTGTTGGCAGAAGCAAGTCACACAATCAGGGCCAGATTCAAAGGTGACTGCTTCTCCCTGGAAGAGAGGCAAAGTCAGAGGGCAAAGGAGAGAGCCAAGGTGCCTGGCAGGGGAGTAGTGTCCATCTTTGAAGTTAGATATCCTGGTTCAAGTTTCAAAATTGCCAAAAGACAATGAAACAACTGAATAAAAGGTAGGTAAGCTTCCAAGAATAGCTCTGTAACAGAAATGCAAAGGTTTAAATGGTTGCAGTATCCAATTGGAAAGATGTGAAATATTGTATGTTTTCACTTTCTGGAATATGTGCCCAGGTACCTACCATACACCTCAAACGCTAATGCGTTTATCCTTTGACTTGGACAGTTTAACCTAGGGATCATCTAGAACAGTCAGTACCTAACTCTCAGAATGTAGGTGTCCAGAAAAAGAGATCAGAATACTAGTCTTTTCCTTGTTCTTTAGGGCTGAGATATTTAAAGACATATCAAAGGTGAAATGGTTTGAATTCAACCAACTGGATGTCTTATCAGCCTGCTGTGGCTAGAACACACACTAAGAACAAGCCTCAGGCACTCCTACTTAATGAACCCAGAAGCTGGACTGCAAATACTTCTTTAAAGCCTGGTGGTGGTGGCGATGGCTTTTAATCCCAGCTCTCAAGAGGCAGAGGCAGGCAGATCTGTGAGTTCGTGGCCAGCCTGGTCTACAGAGCAAGTCCCGGACAGTCAGGACTACACAGAGAAACTCTGTCTCGACCAACCAAATTCTCCTTTAAATTTCAGCTTTAACAAACAAAAATGCAGAATGGATATTTAGCAGTGCTTTAAATTAAGGGCATTGTTTCAGGCCTACAGAGGCCGTGAACCTGACTCAGGCACCTGAGCCTATTTGCAGGGCTGGAGGCCTGAAGCTATCTCTGTCTTCCAGAAAGGCAGCGACTCTCTTATCTCTGCAGAGAGGCTGGATTTAGGGCGCTATGGCTGCAATCGCTTTCTGACTTTGCACTTGACTGGGAGAGAAAATTTCTGCAGTAGACCCTAGCCGGCCTCTGCCTAGGTTTTTCAGGCTGGGCGATCCCAGTGTTGAGCTCAGATCCCTAGAGTAAGGGAGGAGCAACGCTGAGGAGCCTGCGGGGTCATCCAAAACCTTCCGCAAGCTAAAGAGGGTGGGGTGTCCCTGGGACTGGAAGATTTCATCACACCTCCAAATCCCGCCCCTAATCCTGGGCAAAGGACAACATGGTAGGGTCCCAACACTCCTGGCCCGGCTCTGACACCTCGGCTCTGCCCCCGCACACGTAAGAGGCCCATTACAGTTCTGGACTTTAAAAACTCCGCCCCCATTCCTCCAGCCCCGCCCCGTGGCGCCTAGCGAGCCTCGGCCCAGAGCGCCAGGCGGCGAGGCGCGCGTCTCTGACGTACGGCGCCTTCCGAGTGACGCACAAGTCCCGCCCTGATCCCCAGCCCCGCCCAGGCTGTGGCGGTTCCCCGCCTCTCGCGTCCCGAGTCGCTTCTCCCTGACTGAGGCGGCGTTTTCCGAGCCTGCTGCGGTCTAGGTGGCGTTCCTGTCCGGCCACCAGAGGCTGTGCAGCCCCGGCGCCCGCGGGCAATGGTGCGGCGGAGCGCGCAGATGCGGGCGGCCCTGCGGCGGGCATGAAGGAGGATGGAAGGGCAGGACGAGGTGTCGGCGCGGGAGCAGCACTTCCACAGCCAAGTGCGAGAGTCCACGGTGCGTGGCCGGGCGGTTCCCCTGGTCCTGCGCCGCGAGCTGGACCCAGAGCCGCAGCGCAGTTCAGCACGGTCTCATAGCACGGTCCTGGACCCTCGCCCACGCCTGCCTTCCAGCGCCCCACTGGGTCTGCTGCAGACCTACTCCGACGCTCCGCGTCGCTTACGTCCTCTGTCACCTGCAACCCGGTCAACTGCTCCCCATATCCTCACCTATGTCCTTCTCCTGTCACTCCGTTGCCCTCTTTTTTCCGTGGGTCTTCCTCGCGCCACCATCCCTCCCTCCCCTCCTCTCTGTCTTCCCTTCACCTGCACTTCCTGTCCCCCTCCTGTCACTTTTAATCTCGGTCCTATTCAGTATGTCCCGCCCTCCCGCTGAGCCCCTCCGGTCACCTGTGCCTCCTTCCCTCCCCTGAGATCCCTCCTGTCATCTCTGTGTGCCTCCAGTCACCTGTGCCCACCTCTTGTCACCTGCGCTCAGCTCCTCTCCCAGCACTTGCAGCCCTTCCCATCCACTGTGTCCCCCCTCCTGTCACCAGTCTCTCAATCACCTACACTTAACCATTTCTCATGTACCCTCCCCACATATTCTCGTCTCTCATCTGCTCCTTTATTACTTGCTTCAACATTTTCTCTTTCTCCTTCACCTGAGTTTATCTCCTGACTCTCAGGGTGTAGGGTCGATGGGTGGCTGCCTCTTTTCTTCTAGCCTGGCATGGTACCTGGACTGAGCTGGCTGGGGCTCAGGTGTAGGCGGTGACAACAGTGCCTGGCTTCGCAAGCTTCCAGCCCTGCAGTGGCTCTGGCCTCCCACCCATATCCTTCCCTCTAACCCCATAGCCAGGAGCCAGGACAGAATTAAAAACTTCCAGAGGAGGGAAGACAAGTCTCCCCCGTGAAGGGCCAGAGCAGAAGCCCACAGTGTGCTATGAAGCGGCTGCTCTGGAAAGGATGGACCTACTTCATCCTGCTGCTTCGAGCAGGTCAGGAAGCCAACTTGGCTTCTAAGGTCTCCTTTGTTGAGCATCTTTCAAGATGCCCCACAGTATTATGAATTGTTTGTGTCTCTGTAACTGTAAAGTATGTCCAAGTTACATATTTGCATCCATCTCTCTTCTAGCTCACTTTTCCCATTCAGTCATTTGAGGCAATAGATTCTGATTCAGAGTAGTCCAGTTTGGAATTGGCTTGCCTCATCATACTGGGGTAAAAGGAGATGCGTAAACCTGAGCTGATAGAATTTGGTACAGTACATTTGGTTTAATGTTTATTTTTCATTGCTTCTTTGAGTATTTCATACAATGTATTTTGAGCATATTCACCCCTCTCCAGACTATTCCCCACCTACTTAACCTTGTGACATTTGAATCAAACTTGTGTTGCAATTATACTCTAGGGAATGTGGGCATTTATTGGACCATGTTGACCTATTACGTAGTACACCCTTAAAGAAAACTGACTCTCCCTCTTTTAGCAGCTATCAATTGTCAATAACTCCTCAGAGAGGGGTGGGACTTCATGCCTACCTCCCCTTTCCATGCTGAGATTTTTTCCTTTATTTTTTATTTCTTCAAGTTACATCTCAATCCCAGTCCCCTCCCTATTCCCACTCCAGTCCCACCCTCCCACCCTCAACCCCCCATCCTTTTCCCTTTTTGATTCTTTTAAGTTTAAGGTATATCTTATTTCCCCCTACAGTTTCTCCTTTCAGTCCAACAAATGGCTCTTTCTCTTATAATAATAAATATAATACAGTACAACAGAGGTAATTAGGCCAAAGTTATGAAGGTTATATGGCTTAACGTACATTCCCAATGACCAGTCCATATGCATTTGGTACCTGACTTTAACATTCTACTATCTAAACATCTCCATGAGTTTAAAGTTCTATATCTGACTCAACATTCATACTAATTGCAACACAATTTTAAAAGTATCTTCTTAGAGGTATAACACTCTCTTGACTCCTAAACAATTCAAAATTTAATTATGAGACTTTATTTATCTGTTCTTCAATCACCTCAGAGACCTGAGAGGGATAAATATATCTGATTTTATAGGAAGTACAGGACCTGCAGCTTCCCAAACTAAGAAATGACATACCAGTGGCTGCCTGGACAGTTCCCATTTTCTCTCCATACATTACAGCATCGATCTTCAGTCATTTGGCCCCGCTTCTCTGACAGACATTGATTGTAGAGCAGGGGTTATGAAGGACTTACCTACCCTGTCTTGGCAGAGCTAGGCTGTCAACTTACCTGCTTCCAGGTTTTGTCTTTTTTGGACAGCATTCTGTCTACAGTTGGAGCAAGGGGCTTTTCCTACCAAGAGATAGGCTTGCGACTAATTCAATCATCTCCCACTGGATATTCTTCGATGCTCATCTTCTACTTGGAGGAGAATAGGGGGTGCTGTCAGGAGTTGATATGTCTTGATATAAAAAAAAAATCTAAAGTTACAAAAACATCTTTGAATGCCATATTCTGCAGATCTCTTGAGGTTTTTGAAGAGGCCCTATCTATCTCTTATATTAGGGTAAGCAGATGTTGCTTGTCTCTTAGCAGGTTTATTTCTGATTAGCTTAGAAAGTAACTATAGTAGGTTGTCATAGTACCTAACAGAATGACGGGCTTGCATAACCATTAGTTTGCATTTCTTAATTATCCTAAACAGTTTATGACAGTTAGTAGTAAAAGGCCGAAACATCACATTTCATTTTTTTTCTTTACATCCTAACCCTTCCATCCCATTTCTCTGGGGTGGGGTGTCCTTATATAACAGTCCCTCATCTCAGTTGAGAGGTCGTATGAGGGCCAAGAGCCTCTTCATTCATTGGGGATCTATAAAGCAGTACCATCAGTGAAAAGTGTCTCGTTGCCCGGGAGAGAGAACTACTAAACAAACAAATCAATAAGCATACAATAGATAAAAAAGACTAAAAAATAGAAAAAAATATAACTAATATATAAAAAATAAATAAAAAATAAAAATAAGGAGTCTATGTCCAAGTTCCCTTTGGTGTGTTAGTTGTAGTATTGATACCTTCTACTATATAGCTAAAATCCTACTATAAGTGAATAGATGCCATATGTGTCCTTCTGAGTCTGGGTTAGTTCACTCATTGGCTGCAAATTGTATAATTTCATTGTTTCTGATAGCTGAATAATATTCCATTGTGTAGATGTACCACAGTTTTTTAACCCATTCTTCGGTTGAGGGACATCTGGGTTGTTTCCAGTTTCTAGCTATTACAAATAAGGCTGCTATAAACATAGATGAGGAAACTTCCTTATGATTCCGTGAAGAGGCATTTGGGTGTATACCCAGAAGTGGTATGGCTGGGTCCTGAGGCAGAGCTATTCCAAATTTTCTAAGATATCGCCAGACTGACCTCCATAGTGGTTGCACAAGACTGCACTCCAACCAGCAATGGAGTAGGGTACCCCTTTCTCCACACCCTCGCCAGCATGTGCTGTCATTTGAGCTATTGATCTTAGCCATTCTGACAGGTGTGAGATGGAATCTCAGAGTCATCTTGAGTTGCATTTCTCTGATGATTAAGGATGTTGAGCATTTCTTCAAGTGTCTCTCAGCCATTAGGGATTCCTCCTTTGTGAATTCTCTATTTAGCTCTGTCCCCCATTTTTTGATTGGATTATTTGGTTTCTTGGCATTTAATTTCTTGAGTTCTTTGTAGATTTTGGATATTAGCCCTCTGTCAGATGTGGGGTTGGTGAAGATATTCTCCCAGTCTGTAGGCTGCCGTTTTGTTCGAATGACAGTGTCCTTTGCCTTACAGAAGCTTTTCAGTTTCATGAGGTTCCATTTATTGATTGTTGATCTCAAGTCCTGAGCTGTTGGTGTTCTGTTCAGGAAGTTGTCCCTGTGCCAATTAGTTCGAGGTTTTCTCCCACTTTATCTTCTAGTAGATTTAGTGTGACCGGTCTTATGTTAAGGTCTTTGATCCACTTGGACTTAAGTTTTGTACAAGGTGATAAGTATGGGTCTAGCTTCATTCTTTTACAAATGGACATCCAGTTGGACCAGCACCATTTGTTGAAGATGCTGTCCTTCTTCCATTGTGCCGTTTTGGCTTCTTTGTCAAAAATTAGGTGGCCATAAGTGTGTGGGTCTATTTCTGGATCTTCAATTCGATTCCATTGATCTACTGGTCTGTTTCTATACCAATACCATGCTGTTTTTACAACTATTGCTCTGTAGTACAGCTTGAAATCTGGGATGGTTATACCTCCAGATGTTTTTTTATTGTACAGGATTGATTTAGCTATTCTGGGCTTTTTGTTGTTCCATATGAAATTGAGACTAGCTATTTCCAAGTCTATTAAAAATTGTGTTGGTATTTTGATAGGAATTGCATTGAATCTGTATATTGCTTTTGGTAGGATGGCCATTTTTATTATGTTGATCCTACCTATCCATGAGCACGGGAGATCTTTCCATCTTCTAAAGGCCTCTTCCATTTCTTTCAAGGGCTTGAAGTTCTTGTGGTACAGGTCCTTTACTTGCTTGGTTAGAGTTACCCCCAGGTATTTTATGTTGTTTGTGGCTATTGTGAAGGGGGTTGTTTCCCTTATATCTTTCTTAGCCCTTTTGTTTGTTGTATAAAGAAGGGCTTCTGATTTTTTTGAATTAATTTTGTATCCAGCCACTTTGCTGAAAGATGTTTATCAGCTGTAAGAGTTCTCTTGTGGAATTTTTGGGGTCGCTTATGTATACTATCATATCATCTGCAAATAGGGATAATTTGACTTCTTCATTTCCGATATTTATCCCCTTGATGTCCTTTAGTTGTCTTATTGCTCTAGCAAGAACTTCAAGTACTATATTGAAGAGATATGGTGAAGGTGGACATCCTTGTCTTGTCCCTGAGTTTAGAGGAAATGCTTCAAGTTACTCACCATTTATTTTGATGTTGGCCACTGGCCTGCTGTATATTGCCTTTATTATTTCTAGGTACGGCCCTTGTATGCCCGTTCTCTCCAGAACTTTTAGCATGAAGGGGTGTTGAATTTTGTCAAATGCTTTTTCTGCATCTAGCGAGATTATCATGTGGTTTTTTTTCTTTCATCTTGTTTATATGGTGAATGACGTTGATAGATTTTCGTATGTTGAACCATCCCTGCATTCCTGGGATGAAGCCTACTTGATCATGGTGTATGATACTTTTGATGTGTTCTTGAATTCGGTTTTCTAGTATTTTATTAAGTATTTTTGCATCTATGTTCATGAGGGAGATTGGTCTGAAGATCTCTTTCTGTGTTGAGTCTTTGTGTGGTTTAGGAATCAGGGTGATTGTGGCCTCGTAGAATGAGTTTGGCAATGTTCTTTCAGATTCCGTTTGGTGAAAGAGTTTGAAAAGTATTGGTGTTAGCTCCTCTTTGAAGGTCCTGTAGAATTCCGTGCTAAAGCCATCTGGCCCTTGGCTTTTTTTGGTTGGGAAATTTTTAATGACTGTTTCTATTTCCTTAGGGGTTATAGGGCTTTTTAATCTGTTTATCTGATCTTGATTTAGCTTCAGTAGGTGGAATCTATCAAGAAAATTGTCCATTTCACTTAAGTTTTCAAATTTGGTGGAGTATAGATTTTTAAAGTAGGATCCAAATATTCTCTGGATTTCCTCAATGTCTGTTGTTATTTCACCCTTTTCATTTCTGATTTTGTTGATTTGTGTTTTCTCCATCTGTCTTTTAGTTAATTTGGCTAAGGGTCTCTCTATTTTGTTGATTTTCTCGAAGAACCAACTCTTGGTTTCATTGATTCTTTGTATAGTTCTTTTTGTTTCTAAGTTGTTGATTTCAGCCCTAAGTTTGATGGTCTCCTGCCCTCTGCTCGTCTTGGGAGTGTTTGCTTCTTTTTTTCCCAGTTTACCCAGTTTAGCTGTTAATTCGCTAATATGAGCTGTCACAATTTTCTTTTTGAAGGCATTTAATGCTATGAACTTTCCTCGTAGCACAGCTTTTATTGTGTCCCATAGGTTTGGGTATGTTGTGTCTTCATTTTCGTTGGATTTTAAGAAGTCTTCGATTTTCTTCTTTATTTCTTCCCTGACCCAGTGGCACTCTAGTAAAGAGTTGTTCAATTTCCATTATTAGTGTAGAGTTTCTGTTGATTCTTTTGCTATTGAAGTCCAGCTTTATTCCATGGTGGTCTGATAAGATACAAGGGGTTATTTCAATTTTCTTGTATCTGTTGAGGCTATCTTTGTGTCCATCTATATGGTCGATTTTGGAGAAGGTTCCGTGAGGTGCTGAGAAGAAGGTGTATTCTTTTGTGTTTGGGTGAAACGTTCTGTAGAGATCTGTTAGGTCCATTTGGTTCATAATCTCTGTTAGACTCATTATTTCTCTGTTTGGCTTCTGTCTTGATGAATTGTCCATAGTTGTGAGTGGGGTGTTGAAGTCTCCCACTATTAAAGTGTTTGGATCGATGTGCGATTTAAG
Source organism: Lophiomys imhausi (assembly GCA_907164525.1). Classification (NCBI taxonomy): domain Eukaryota; kingdom Metazoa; phylum Chordata; class Mammalia; order Rodentia; family Muridae; genus Lophiomys; species Lophiomys imhausi. Next base: position 2,639,861 of record CAJQZJ010016246.1, on the reverse strand, counting down.
TTTTAGAAGCGTTTCTTTTATAAATGTAGGTGCCTTTGTATTTGGGGCATAGATGTTCAATATTGAGATGACCTCTTGGTGTATATTTCCTTTAATGAGTATGTAATGCCCTTCTCTGTCTTTTTTTATTAACTTCAATTGGAAGTCTATTTTGTTTGACATTAGGGTGGCTGCTCCAGTTGTTTCCTGGGTCCATTTGCTTGGAAGACCTATTCCCAGCCCTTTACTCTGAGGTAGTGTTTATCTTCAATAGTGAGATGTGTTTCTTGTATACAGCAAAAATTGGGTCTTGTTTACGGATCCAGTCTGTAAGTCTGTGTCTTTTTTTTTTTTTTTTTTGGTTTTTTTTTTCGAGACAGGGTTTCTCTGTTTAACAGCTCTGGCTGTCCTGGACTCGCTTTGTAGACCAGGCTGGCCTCGAACTTGCAAAGATCCACCTGCCTCTGCCTCCCAAGTGCTGGGATTAAAGGCGTGCGCCACCACCGCCCGGCTAAGTCTGTGTCTTTTTATTGGCGAGTTGAGTCCATTGATGTTGATGGATATTAGTGACCAGGGGTTGTTATTTCCCATTATTTTGGTATAGCTGGCTGTCTTGTGTTTCTCTTTTGTTTAGTTGCTGTGGAGGTTTCTATTTCCTCTGTTTTCTTGGGTGTAGTTATCTTCTCTGTGTTGGAATTTTCCTTCTAGGATCTTCTGTAGGGCTGGGTTTGTGAGGAGATATTGTTTGAATTTGATTTTGTCATGGAATATCTTGTTTTCTCCTTCTATGTTGATAGAGAGTTTTGCTGGGTATAGTAGTCTGGCTGGGTACCTCTGTTCTCTCAGGGCTTGTAGGACATCCGTCCAGGCCCTTCTAGCTTTTAAAGTTTCTGAGGAGAAGTCAGGTGTGTTTCTGATGGGTCTGCCATTGTATGTGACTTGGCCTTTTTCTCTTACAGCTTTTAATATCCTTTCTTTGTTCTCTACATTTGGAGTTTCTATTATTATGTGGCGAGAGGAGTTTCTTTTCTGATGTAATCTGTTTGGTGTTCTGTAAGCCTCTTGGATTTTTACTGGCATCTCTTTCTTTAGGTTTGGGAAGTTTTCTTCTATGATTTTGTTGAAGACATTTCCTGGACCATGGAGTCGGGAGTCTTCTCTTTCCTCTATGCCTATAATTCTTAGGTTCCGTCTTTTCATTGAGTCCTTGATTTCTTGGATGTTATGGGTGAGAGATTTTTTAGCCTTCTCATTTTCTTTGGATGTTGTACTGAATTCTTCCATTGAATCTTCCATGCCTGAGATCCTGTCTTCCATCTCTTGCATCCTATTTTTCATACTCACATCCGTAGTTCCTGTTCTCTTTTCTTGATTCTCCATTTCCTCTTTTAACTCTGTGTTTTCTTTATTGTTTCCATTTCTATTTTCATGTCTTGAATGTTAGTGTTCGTTTTGTACATTTCCTTCTCCAGTTTGCTTGTTTTTGTCTGGAGATCTTTCATTGCTTTATCCTTTTCCTGTTCAAGCTGGGTCACCTTGGCTTGGAGCTCTTTAATGATGTTATTCGGTGTTTTGACTTGTAGAATTGTGGCTTCTTTGAATTCCTTCATAGTTTTAAGTTCTTCTTGAAGAGACTTTATCACTTTCCATACTGTAGAATTGTCATCGTTTTCATGTGTTTCAGTTGTGGTGAGGTGGTTTGGGCTGGACGGAATAGCGTTGCTTTCTTTTGTTGGAGACATTTTGCTCTGTTTTTTTTTTTTTTTTTTTTTGTCTCTGGCCTCTGGCCATGAGGAATTTTTTTTTTTTTTGCTGTCTTCTGGACTTGGGTCCAAAGGGGGCACTGTGGTGTAGGAGTTGCCTTACTCCACCCCTATAAGGAGAGTCATTCAGTCCAGCCTCCCAGGTGGGGACCTAATTAATTCAGGTGGCGGAGCTGTGCACAAGTAAGCTCTGATTCCCCGCCGGAAGGGCCCTTACTAGTACAAAAGTTTGATATAGGACAGTTTCAAATATTTCACAGTTTGCCCGGGGTTGGTTCCTGTAGGGGGTAAATCTGCAGTTCCCATGCTGAGATTTTTGGGATGAGCTTGCCCATGTTTTGTGTGTGTTGTCACAACCACTTTCAGTTCATTTGTTCAACTGCCTTGTAACTGGAAAACACTTCTTCCTTATGGTTATCCACCCCCTCTGGCTCTTACTATCTTTCTGCCCCCCTTCCACAATTATTTAAAGCCTTAGGAAGAGTGAGAATGATACAGAAGTCCTATTTAGGGCTGAGCATTCATTATGTAGTCTCTTATTCTCTGTATCTTGACCATTTGTGGGTCTCTGTTAACCATCATCTACACAGAAACCATTGCTGATGGTTGAACGATGCACTTATCTGTGGGAATAACAGTAAGTCATTAGGAGTTGGTTTAATATGATGTCCATTTAGCAGTATAATAGGAGTAGGTTATCTCCTGGGGCCTATGACCTGTCTACCCATAGATTCTTGTCTCCAATAATAGTGCCAGGTATGGGGTTCATTTTGTGGAAAGGACCTTAAAGCCAATCAGAAAGTGGTTGGTTACTCCCACAGCGTTATGCCACTAGGAAAGAGTCTATAGTTATTAAGTATGTCCTAGATGCATTTCTTATAAAACATACTTGACTAATCATGGGTTTCAGATGCAGAAATAGAATTTTGCTATTGTGCCAGAAGCCCATCTTTCTTATCTCCTCCAGAAGAGTAACTTCTGCTCTGGCATCTAAGGCCATAGGTTATTTTTTTGCTTTACTTAAAAAATATTTTTTTTATTTTATTTTATATGTATGAATGTTTTGTCTTCACTTATATCTGTATATTGTGTATGTGCCTGATGCCCATGGAGGCTGGAAGAGAGAATCAGATCCTTGAAACTGGAGTTACAAGCAGTTGTGAGTTGTCCTGTGGCTATTGGAAACCGAATCTGGGTCTTTTACCATTGAACTACAGTGCCAGCACAGAGAACTGGCAGGTCAACTCAGTTCTCTGTGCCTGGTACACCTGGTGGTGGACATCTGTTAGTTCCTGAAAGTTCTGTCAGGTGGATCTGATCTGAGCTTTAAGTTCCGAGAGCTGTTTTTGGGAAATCCTAGTGAGCACAGGTAGATATGCCACAATGCCTGGTAATGTGCGGGAGTGCCTGTTTTGAGAAATTTGTAAGTATTACTCCTTGTTTTTAACATGTGAGTGGATGTCTAGTTGTTTCAACAGCACACATTATTTTCCTCATTGAATTGTCTTTATGCTTTGTGAAAGGTTAGTGAATCATCTTCAGTATGAGAAATGGGGCCATCATCATCTGAATACTTGTATCTCTGTCAAGATCTCACTTTTCTACATGTTCACAAGCATGTATTTGCTTCAAGGACTCATTAAGATGGTGTCCATACTTTAGTATTTCTGTGGAGCTAAAATAATTATCTTGAACTAACCTGCACACACCACAACCATGTGCACCACCGTCCTGTCCTCCCCATCTACCATGCCAAAAACTTTTATTTATCTATCTAATTAAAATTTATTTTGGCACTATGATTTTTTGGCACATGATGATTCATCACAGTTGTTTTTTCCTTTTGGGTTATGTAATTTTTAATAAAGTGCTCTAGTGGATCTTTTTCATTGTGAGAGAAAAATACAATATAATCTCATATAGTCTAGGTTAGCCTTGAACTTTTAAACTCCTGGTCTTCCTACTTCCGTTTCTCAAGTGCTGAGAACATAGGTGAATGGCATCATTCATGGTTTAAATATTTTTTTTTTAAGCATTTTTTTTGTTTTTGTTTTTGTTTTTTTTTGTTTTTTCGAGACAGGGTTTCTCTGTGTAGCTCTGGCTTTCCTGGACTCGCTTTGTAGACCAGGCTGGCCTCGAACTCACAGAGATCCTCCTGCCTCTGCCTCCCAAGTGCTGGGATTAAAGGCGTGCGCCACCACTGCCCGGCTGGTTTAAATATTTTTAAATCACAAATACTTAATGCATATTAATTATACCAGTAATTGGATTTTACTAAGATATTTCTTTGTACTCATATGTCCTGATTTGATTGTGTCTACTTCTTTCTCCCTTCTTTTGCTCTCCTCTTCTACACCTTGTGGCTCTTTTACTCTTCACTAATAGTCCCTCTTCTGCTTTCAGGTCTTTAATAAAATCAGTTTCCACTTATGGAAGAAAACTTGTAATGTTTCTCTTTCTTGTCTGTCTTCACTTAACCTGAGTTCTTTCATTTCCATCCATTTCTATGCAAATAACATAGCTTCCTCCTCCTTTATAGCTGAATAATTCTCCACTGTGTGTGTATATATATATATACATATATATATATGTATAATATTTTCTTGGTTCAGTCATCTGTCAATAGACATCTAGACTATTGTGAATGGTACTATAATAAACACAGGAATGCGGATTCACTTACATTTAGTATATACACCCAGGAGCAGTATAAGTGGGTCATATGTTTTTAGTTTTAGTGTTGTTTCGTTTTTGTTTTTTGTTTTTTTAAGAATCTCTATTTCTACAGTGGTTGTACTGATTCACATGCTATGCAGTGTGTATAAAGGTTCCTTTTTTGTCCACATTTTAATCAGCATTTTGGATAACAGCCATTTTGGCTGAGATGAAATGGAGCCCAAGTGGAATCTTGATTTACTTTCCCTGATATCAAGGATGTTGAGCTTTAAAAAATATATTCATTGGCCATTTGTGTTTCTTTTCTTTTTCTTTTTTCTATTGAGAAGTATCTGCTTAGATCATGTGTCTATTGATTGGATTATCTATTCTTTTGCTGTTGAAGTTTGAGTTAAAATATTCTGGTTATTAACTTTCTTTCAGATGAATATCTGACAAAGACTCTTTCCAGCTCTTGGATTAACACTTCCTACTGTTTTTTCCTTTGCTCCCCAGAAGCCTTTTTAATTTGGTGTAATTTCATTTGTCAATTCTTGCCTTTATTTCTTGAGCTATTGGAGTCCTACCAGGCCGAGATTCTTCTGTGCTTCCCTCTAGTAGCTTCAAGTCTTACACTAAGATCTTTGATCTATTTTTCTGTTGATTTTTATGTATGATGAGAGATAGGGATCTAGTTTCAACCTACATGTAGATATTCAGTTTCCTAATACCATTTTTATAAGAGGATGCTTTTTCTTCACTGTTTATTTTTGGAACATTTGTTAAGAACCATATACCTGTAGATGCAGTTTATTTTTTGGTCCATTATTCTGTTGGTTTACATGTTTGTTTTTATTCTGCATACATGTTGATTTTGTTAGTATGGTGCAGTAATGTATTTTGAAGTCAAGAATTGTGGTATCTCCAATCATACCCTTTTTAAACTCAGGATTGTTTTGGATATTTGGGGTTTTATGACTCCAAATACCGTTTTGGTTGCTTTTTATAGTTTTATGGAAAATGTCAGTATTTTGAATGGGTACATTGGATTTGTAGATTGTTTTTGGTAGTATGCCATTTTAATAATATTAATTCTTTCAGTCCATGAACATTGGAAGTCTTTCCACCTTCTAGTGTCTTCTTCAGTTTTTTGAGTGCTATATAGTTTTCTTTGTAGATGCCTTTAATATTTTTGGCTGCATTTATTTCTACCTATTTTTTCATTAGATTTTTAAAAAAGTTTTCTTATTTTTGAGATTATGATTACATCACTTACCCCTTACCTTTCTTCCTTCAAATCCTCCACTATTTCAAATTTATGGCATCATTTTTCATTAATTGTTGTGGTGGTTTGAATGACAATGGCCCTATAGGCTCATATATTTGATTGATTGGTACCTAGTTGGTGGAACTGCTTGGGAAAGATTGGGAAGTATGGCCTTATTGAAGCAGGTGTGTCACTGGAGAGTACTTGGAGGTTTCAGAAGCCCATGCTGGTCTCAATTAGATCTCTCTCTGCCTTGTGTTTGTGGATCAGGATGTAAGCTTTCAGCTACTGTTGTAACATTATACCTGAGTGCTGCCATTCTCCCTGCCACAGTGATTATGGACTCTCTGAAACTGTAAGCTCCAATAAACTATTTCTTCTATAAGTAGCCTTATTTAGGTCATCATGGTTCCTCTTCACAACAGTAGAAAACTAAGACAGAAGTTGGTGCCAGGGAGTGGACTAATGCTATGACTGTGCTGAGCATGCTGTTTTTTTTGGGAATATTGAAAACTTTGGAACTTTGGACTAGGAAAGTAGTTGAATGCTGTAAGTGGGACTTTTAATGGTCTATCATAGTAGGAGCTTAGAAGATAATATTTCTGAGAGCTGTTTGGACAATTGAATCTCAGCTCAGGAGGTTTCATAGGGGAACAATATTAGCACCTGAGCTAGAGACCACGTGTGATATTTTGACAAAGAATGTTGTTGGCTTTTGCCCTTGTCCTAAAATCTTCCTGAGGCTAAATTGAAAAGCTCTGGACTAATTTCATTGGCAGAGATTTCAAGACAGCTAATTTTGACTCTGCTGCATGTTTACTAGTGATCACTCTTATGCAGGCCTGCAAAGAAAAGGAGGAAGCGGTGCAAAAAGAAACACAAAACTTACAGTTTACAGAGAAAAAAAAAAGCACCAGAAATTTGATGTTGGAGTCAAGGTCTGTGCTGGGATAAGGAGAACTGGAATAAAGAGAGTAGTGCCCTCATTGTGAGACTTACCCAGCTAACCCTGTGGCTTGTAAAGGAAGAGCCTATGGAATTATCTGTTCCTAGAAAGAAGCAGCAAAGGAACATTTACCCAAATACAATTCAAAGAAGGGCCAGGCTCCATCCTAAGCAGGCAGCAGAACTTGGCAGCATTGGCTATGTGGTTCTGTCCTTAGAGTCATGAAGGATACCAGAGTAAAGGGGTCTCACAATAAGGCCACCATTCTTCTTTGGAAGTGTCTCTTCCCTTTCTATTTTATGAACAAATTTAATGGTCTACTTTGTCTCATTTCTACCTTTTAATTTACTTCATATCTTTTAACTCCAGCTTTATCTGGGAATAAAAATTGAAACTCAGTCCTAGCACTCAGGGGCAGATCAGGTGGGTCTCTGAGTTCAAGGCCAGCCTGGCCTACAGAATGGGTTTCAGGACAGCCAGGGCTACGGTAGAGAAACATTTGTGTATTTATGCATCTTTCCATTCATCTATCAATCCATTTGTACGTGTGTGGTGCATGGAAACCTGAAGCTCACTGTGTGGGTTAGAATGGCTGGCCACTAAACCTACTAGATCCACTTGTCTCAACTCCCAGTGCACTGGGGTTCTAGGTGCATGCTGCTGAGCCTTCTTTTTATGTGTGTTCTGGGGTCTGAACTCATGTTCTCATGTTCGTATGCAAGCCTTTTACTCATGGAGCCATCTCCCTAACCCCCGTTTCATCTTTCTTATATTTTTAAAGATAATTACTTGATTCTTTGGATCTTTTATTAATCTGGATTTTAAGTTTTCCTTGTCATTGGAGTAACTTCAAAGAAGTACAATTTAAAATTGTTTTAGTTGGTGGTTAGTTTCTAGGCTTTCAGAATACTTATGTCTTTATATTTTGGATTAATGATATTAACATAAATTTAGTACAGACAATGGGCCTCTCAGTAATAACTCTTGTCTCTCAGACTGGGAAACAATGTTTCTGGTCCTGCTTGCCATCTTTCACCTTTAGATCTTAAATAAAAAACTAAATAGTAAAATTTTATTGTAATGTACTGTCTTGAATCTAAGTTCAGTTTATATACCTGGAATTTAAGATTATTAACTCCTAACAATACATATTAAACTTAAGTCACTGGGGACTGGGTCTCTCAGTTCAAATCATGAGTAAAGGCACGTGGCTCCCAAGGGCTTGGACTGTCTTCTTCCCCAGGCTGGACATCCCTGAGTAGTGCTTTGTGTTTCCCTGAGAGGGATGGTAGCAAGACTGCTCTTTTCTGGCAGCAGAGGAAAGCTCATTGTCCTTGGAGCTTGCCTATGTACTCCTGTCAGGCGTGTCTCACCTTTACTGGTGAGTTACTGGAATACTTTTTACTCCTTTTTCTGCTTAGGGATTTGCTGTTGTTCCTGGAGTGGAGGGAGATTAGAAGGCGTCATCATAGCTTGCTTTCAGTTCACTCAACCTTAATGTTCTCACTCAAGAAAAGATGTGTTCATTTAGAGGAGAACCTATGTGCAGTCCACGTTAGGAAACCACAGTTTAATCAGTTCTTTGGTTTCTTTCCCAGTTTGTTACAGATGTATTTTTATATTTATGGCCGGTAGCTTTTATTCCATGTAAGTAGCACTTACGTTTTTATAATTTGTAACTTTACCTGTATTCCTAAATGTATTGCTTCCCCTTGGTTTCCTTCTCTGCATTCTGGCTTTTAAGGCCTTTTGTTCATTATCTTTCATTATTTATCATCTAATTCTATGTGAATTCCCGAAATTCCTGTCTTTCACTTTTAAATGTCATTAAAAAATTCTAATCCTGGTGAAAAATTCTATTTTTATTTTGAGAATGCTGAAGATCTATTTCAGTTTAATTTTTTTTGACAATTTTCTATACATTTTATACAATTTATGCATACAATGTATTTTGATCGTATTTATCCTGCACTCATCCCCATAACTTCTCCCAGATCCACTCCTGACCTGCTTCCAACTTTGTTTCCCCTCCCTCCTTCCCTTCTCCCCTGTTCTTCCTTCCTTCCTTTCTTGTTTTTCTTCCTCATGAAGTTCAGTTTGTGTTGCCCATTTACTTCTGAATATGGGGCCATTCACTGGAGTGTGGTTGACCTACCCTCTACCAGAAGTTTGCCCTTAAAGAAAACTTACTGTCCCTCCTTCAGAAGACTTCAGCCATGAGTAAGGGTAGAGGCTTGTGAGCCCCTCCCCACTCTGTGCTGGAATAAGTTGACTGACTTGATCCTATGCAGCTCTTGTTCAGGCAGCCAAAGCTGCTATGAGTTCATGAAGACAGTGATCTTGTTGTGTTCAGAAGACTGTTTTGCTCTGGTCCTCCACAGTCCTTTGGCTTTTCCAGTATTTCAGTTTCTTCTTCCACCAAAACATCTATTCTTCTACAGTCCATGGTTCTTTCACTGCAGCCAAGTGTCTCCTCGAACTCCCACCCCTCTGTTCTTCAACCTGTTCTTGGCTCATTTGTCTTCCAGTCTTCATGGATCTTGCTTTTTCTTACATTTTCATAAGCCAGAGCTTCTCTATCTGTGGTCAGGGGCTTCCTGGGGCTGGAGGTTAAACCTGGGGAAATGACAGAGCCTGTGAAGAACTTGTGGAGTGAGACAAGACTCCTGAGCAAGGGTGCTCAGCTCAGGAGTCAGAGGAGCACAGCTGGTAAGGGCTGAGGAAAAGGGAAGCCATCAGAGAGGGAAGGGCAGTGCTGACAGAGGTTGATGCATAGCGGTCAAGGAACCTCAGGGCCTGCAGTTCGGCTCTTGGGTCATCACTTCCATTGCCTGGGTCCTTTGAGCTTCCCAGTGGGGATGAAGTCAGGTTAGTGGTTAGAAGAGTGAACAACTGTTGAAAGGGCAGAAGCCTGTGGAACTACAAGCTATTATGTTGAAAATTTGACTGTAGAGAATGGGGGGGGGGAGAGAGGGAGGCAGGTTGGAGGAGGGTGGAGGAAGAGAAGGGAGAAGTAGATTAGGGAGAAGGGAGAGAGCCTGAACATATCAGGCTGTTAGGATCATCAGGTGGTTGAAGTTTCTTGGGGACTTGAGCTACATCATCTAAGTATTGTAGAATCAAGCATCATGTTTTACATCATTGTCAGGCCTCATGTGTCGGAGTTCTAGCCTGGGTTTATCTGGAACTTTAAAGGGCATTTAATCTAACTTTGTTCCTTGCTTTTGTTACATTTCTCTATTTTTATTTATTTATGCTTTCCTTCCATTTTCCATATAGAATTCTGATTTGATAAATTGATAAAAAGTATCAAGGGAAAAGGTAGTTAAGAGGTTTAAAATGCTGTAAATAAATTAAGGGTTACCACAGTTCAACCTGGTTTTCTTTTCTTTTTTTTTTTTTTGAGACAAGTTTTCTCTGTGTAGCCCTGGCTGTCCTGGACTCACTTTGTAGACCAGGCTGGCCTCGAACTCACAAAGATCCGCCTGCCTCTGCCTCCCAAGTGCTGGGATTAAAGGCGTGCGCCACCACCACCCAGCTCAACCTGGTTTTCTAAACCTCTAAGAGTTGAAGTAAATTGGAGCTAAGGTAAAATATTTGAGAAGGGCGGTGTTAGCCCATGCCTTTAACTCCAGCAGAGACAGGAGGATCACTATAGAGTTAGTTGTCTTGTAAATTCTAGAATTACAATGAATAGGGTGCTGGTGGTGCACACCTTTAATTCCATCACTTGAGAGTTATACACCCTTAATCCCAACACACTAAAGACAGAAACATACAGATCTCTGAGTTCAAGGCCAGCCTGACACAAAGCAACTTCCAAATAGAGAAAAACTTAGATCCAGGGGTGGTGGTGCATATCTTGAATCTCAACAATTGGGAGGCACATGCCTTTAATCCCAGTACTTGGAATGGAGAGACAGGCACATAGGATTTACAATGATTTAAGTTTAAAAGCTACTCGCAAAAGGTATGCTGAAATTCAAAGTGAATTATCCTTTGAGAACTTAAAATATATACACTTATAGGTATGTTTAGTTCCAAAATATCAAAATAATTTCTTTTTAAATCTCAATTGAAAGATAATTTTTTTTTTTTGGTTTTTCGAGACAGGGTTTCTCTGAATATCTCTGGCTGTCCTGGACTCGCTTTGTAGACCAGGCTGGCCTCGAACTCACAAAGATCCGCCTGCCTCTGCCTCCCAAGTGCTGGGATTAAAGGCGTGCGCCACCACCGCCTGGAAAAAGATAATTTTTTTTGTTGTTTTTTCGAGACAGGGTTTCTCTGTGTAGCCCTGACTGTCCTGGACTCACTTTGTAGACCAGGCTGGCCTCGAACTCACAAAGATAATACTTTTTATATTGTCAAAAAACCAAATTTGCTTCAGGAAAAATATTACCTGCCCCCCAAAAAAGTAGTGCCCCAGAGTTAGGATTAGGGCAGGGCTCTGTTCTTATCTTCCCAGGAGATTAAATGCATCCATCTAAGAAGTCTAGAGATAACTGGGACAACGGAAAACTCAGAAGAGATCAGACACCAAAGAAGACAAGTAGCCCAGATGATCCAGCCTTGCAGACTTCCTCAATAGCTGTTTCTTCAAAAATCTACAACCACAACTCAAAATCGCTAACTAAGATTGTTAAGCCCCACAGAATGTTCCAGCCAGAACTTCAGTAAATCCCTGAAGGTTCAGCCTCTGACTACAAACTTCTTAGGACACTGAAATAGCTGAGTACAAAAAGGACTGAACATGAAATGATTCTATTAACGTGCTTAACTATTTTTCCATTCTTATTTGGGCCCCAAACAGGTTTCCTACATCCCAAATCAGCAGGAAGTAATTTTAAGAGAGCGTCATCCCATACCCAGAAAGTGGGGTGGGTGATTTTTCCCCCCCTTTAGTCATTTGATGGGTTATAGATACTTGTTATTTAGAGGGAGAGGTTACAAGTTGTTAAATGGTTTTGTTAAATAGATTTTGGAGGTTAGACCCAGGAATTTCTCACTTTTTCTTGTGTGTATCCTTCTTTTTCTCCTATGTGGGGGGGAGGGAAGACTTGAGAAAAAAATGGGATATAGACATAATATAGGAATGATAAAGAAAAAGGGACAGATTATTGAATATGCTCTTTTATCTTTGTATATTGATACAAAATTAAGATTATATTTGGCTACATTGGTATTTATATTTGTATATATTGATATGAAATTAAGGTTAACTCTTTTTTTTCCAAGACAGGGTTTTTCTGTGTAGCCCTGGCTGTCCTGGACTCACTTTGTAGACCAGGCTGGCCTCAAACTCACAGAGATCCACCTGCCTCTACCTCCTGAGTGCTGGGATTAAAGGCATGCACTACCATACCCGGCTTTAACTCTTTCTAAGGTATTGTACATAGGTAACGCTTAAAAATGAAATGTGGAGTTTTGGCCTTTTGTTAGCAACTGTCATAAACTGTTTAGGATAATTAAGAAATGCAAACTAATAGTCATTCAAGCATGTCATTTTGTTAGGTACTTAGGGTAGTCTATCATAGATGTTTTCTCCCATCCAAGTACTAACCAGGCCCGACCCTGCTTAGCTTACGAGATCGGGCGCGTTCAGGGTGGTATGGCCGTAGACATCATAGATGTTTTCTAAGTTAATCAGAAATCAAGTTGCTAAGAGACAAGCAACATTTGTTTATCCAAATATATGGAAATAGATAGGTAGTCTTCAAAAACCTCAAGAGATGTGTAGAATTTGGCATTTAAAGATGCTTTCTTAACTTAAATTTCTTTTTGGTATTGAGACATGTCAGCTCCTGACAGCACTCCCTATTCTACTTCAAGTAAATGATGAGCATTGAAGAATCTCCATTTGGAGATGGTTGGATTAGTGGCAAGCTTGTCATTGGGCAAGAAAAATCCCTTGCTTCAGTTGTAGACAGAATGCTGTCTGAAAAGGACAAAACTTGGAAGCAGGTAAGTTGACAGCCTAGCTCTGCCAAGACAGGGCAGGCAAGTCCTTCATAATTCCTGCTTTACAATTAATGTATGTCAGAGATACTGGGGCAAGAGCCTGAAGATAGATGCTCTAATGTATGGAGTGAGATTGGGAACTGTCCAGGCAGCCAGTTGTCTGTCATTTCTTAGTTTTGGAAGCTTCTGACCCTGAACTTCATGTATAATCTGATATATTTATCCTTCTCAGGTCTCTGATGTGGTTGAAGACTAGATAGTTATAGTCTCATAGTTAAATTTTGAGTTGTTTAGGAATTAGGGTGTTCTGGATCTAAGAAGATGTTTTTAAGTTGGTGGTGCAAGTTAGGATGGAAGCTGAGTTGGATATAGAACTTTAAACTCAAGGAGATGGATGCATAGTAGAATGTTAAAGTCAGTTGCCAAATATGTATGGACTGGACATTGGGAATGTGTGTTATGTCTTATAACTTTCATAACTGTGGACTAATTGTTCTTTTTGTTTTGTATTGCATTTGTTGTTATAAGAGAAAAGAGCGAGTCATTTGTTGGACTGAAAGGGGGACCTGTTGGGGGGAAAAAGATATACCTTAAATTAAAAAAAAGGAAGTGGATAGGGAGGTGTGAGGGGGAAGAGGGTGTGTGTGTGGGGGGGTGAGACCGGAGTGGGGAGTAGAGAGGGGATTGTGATTGAGATGTAACTTGAAGAAAAAAAAAGTATCAAGGGAATGGAAGGCAACAAAAGAGGTAATTTATGTCTGCTTTTAGACAAACCTACTCACTCAAGAACTGAACTCAAATATCTGTGTTCACCTTTCCCCTTTTCTTTCTCTAAGACTTTGGACACCATAGTGGCAGAAGTAATTAAAATTACAATGTCCAGTGTTGCTTGATGCATGTTTAGGAAGTATTAGCAGCACGGCCACCCAAACACACACCTTGTCAAGATGTCATATAAGAAAGAGTGTGGGACAAAGGATGAGCGAGTCAGACATCTGAGAGTTGGCTTAGAGGTAGAGACAATAGTGATTCCAAGGGTCTGATGTGTGATGACTCTGTGTCTCAGATGAAGGGGAACATTGGAGATGCTATCTTCCTCTCCTTCAGGCCAACTCCCTTCTCTTTCCAGCTTTTCCCAGAATCTACTTCAGTCAGGCTTTTGTCTCTACTCTTCAAAAACAACTCTTGTTAAAGTTGCAGTGACTCCATGATGCCTTGTCATTATTATGGTCCTTCTCCTCACCTCTCTTTCTCCCCTACCCCGTATTCCCCACCTCTCAATTGGAAAGATTTTCTGTCAGTTCCTCAGCTTTGCAGTTATTTCAGCATTGCTTCATTTCCCGCCTCTGCTTTTGTGATTGATTGCTGGATTATTCATTCTACTTTCTGTAACTTTTCCCACCTTAAAAAAAAAAAAAAATCCTGACTTTGAATTCCTCTTCACAATTCCTTTGTTTTGTTGTAGTACTGGGAAGAACACTGCTTGCATTTCTCTTTCCAGCTCTTCCTGGAATCCACTTTAACCAGGCTTTTGCCTCCATTACTCCAGAAAAACAATTCTTGTCAACGTTGCGGTGACTTCCATAGCACCGTATCCAGTTGTCAATACTCTGTCCTTCTCTTGCTTGGCCTGTCAGCAGTATTTAAAACTGTTGCAATTTCCTTTTCCTTTATGTGAGTCAGGAAATGTGCAGGCCCTTGGTGCCCTGCCCTTGGTAACTGGCAGCCTCCCCATGGAACATCTTGGAGCTGTGCTTTGTTTTCATATCTTCTCTGCCTAGTTTTGCACCTCAGCCTCAGGATATTGCATGTCATTTGCTGATTGTTCTTTATTTTTTAACTTGTGATCTAGCCTTTCCCTCTGAACAATATAGATTTATATACTCACTCAGCTTTCCACCTTTGTAGTTTTAAATCTCAAACTAAGCAGAGCCCATTCCTCCTCTGAACCATTCCTTTTGTAATCTTCCCTCAGAACTTGGCAACTCAGTCTTTCCAGTTTCTCACGACTAGAACCTTGTGTTTATTTTTACGAGCCCTAACAGGCCTGCTTTCAAAACAACTCAGTCGTTTCTTAATGCCTCACTCCACAGGTCTGAATGATGTCTTCCTGCCTTGTTTTGTACTCAGTTCTTTTCTGGTCTCTGCTTCTGTTGTGACATATATATATATATATATATATATGTTTCTTCGCTTTTGATCATGCCACCCATCTGTTCAGAATCTTACATGGATTCCCATCTCCCTCAAGGTTAGAGCCAACTTGTTAGTAGGTACCAACACCTGGAACAAAGTCCTCTGTGGCCTGGAGTTCTATTAATCCCTATGTTTTATCTCTTATTTCCCCCTTTCATTTGAACACACCAGAGCCATCTTGCCACAGGCCCTTGACATTATTATTATTTCTGCCTCACACACTGCTGGGCTTGCTCTTTTTGTCTTGCCATTCTTCCTCAGATGATACCCTGCTGAGATGAGCCCCACTGCTAATGGTACTCCCTATTTTCTTAGGCCAAACTAACCATCCTCAGACACACTGAAATCTAATTATCTGTTATCTGTTTAGATTTATTGTTACTTCTCTCTCTGGAATGTGTCGCAAGGGTACACCTTTGCTCGCTAGTGTCCCCAGGGTTAGAATGGGTTCCTAGATGTAGTAAGCCCCACAGTAAGCAACTACTAAATAGATCAGTTCAGGAAGCCCCTGGACTTCAGTACTTGAAAGTCTTCCAAGTTTTTCCACAAGCTTGAGTGAGGATTCATTTTTAGCATTTGATATCTTGTTTCTTGGCCTCTTCTGTTTACCCACTTACTGTTTCAGCTCTGAAAAAAATAAAGTGCATTGTAAATATAAGACCCAAATAAAAAAGGGAAAGGACCTGAGTGGACATATCTCAAAGGAAGATATACAAATGGAAACAAGTGTATGAAAATGTACTTAGCATCCTTTGTCAAAGAGAAATGGAAGGGCTCACCTCATACCTGTTGGAATGGTTGCTTCTAAAGGACAAGAGAGAAGTTCTGTTGAAGATGTGGAAAAAAGGAAGCCTTGTGTATCACTGGCACCAAAACAGCGTGCTTTCCAGAATGCAAAGCAGATATGCCAAGTGGTCCACTTCTTTCATTCTAGATCCACATTCAAAGGGAATGAATTGGTTTATGAGAGACACATAGGGTTCACCATGTTAGGTTATGAAGACAACTGATGTGTGTGTCAGTAGATGAATGGGTAAAGAAAATGTAACCCTGACATGTACCATTCAGCCTTAAGGAAATTGTGCCATTTGGGACAACAAGGGAGAATCTGGGGATATTCTGCCAAGTGAACCCTGTAAATGTAGGAAAACAAGTATTGAATAATCTCATTTGTATATGGGATCTAAACAATTTGAGCTCATAGAAGTAGAGAGTAAAATAACTGTTCAGGGACCAGAAGGGGCTGCGGGTTGGTGTATGGTTAAATGGATGCTGAAGTTGATAAGAGTGCGTTTAGGAGGCCTGCTGTGCGATCTAGTGATGTGGTGAAGAACAGTGCACTGTATGCTGAAGTACTTGAGAGTACATTGTAAGTTCTAATCATTAAAGATGGCAAGTCGATGAGCTCTTTTCTCCATTAATTAGCACAGGGAGGAGGGCACTGCCGTTTGTGGGGAGCAGAACCTCAGGTCATGTATAGTGATCCTGTATAGCTTTATTAGACAAAGTAAGTGTAATTTATCTTTAAGACTTATACCATAGTTGAGTAAATAATTTTAATTTTGATATGTGGTATATTTATTGAACAGTTGTTTTTAATCCACATTGTTCTGTGATGTTTCTTTTATGCTAAAGCTTCATATGATTGAATCTGTCAGATACCAATACACTCACTACATGTTGTTGAAGCTCTTAGTATGTGTGTGCTCATTGATTTCAGTTTCCAGAGTTGTTGTTGATGGTTCGACTTGTTACACTTCCACGTGACTTTGAAAACCATTTTACTAAGTTACGGAAAAAGAAACTCTCCACTGGGGTTTCTTCCCAAAATAGTATTAAGCTAGAATAATTGACCAATTCACATACTAATATTTTTAATCAAAACATTACATTTGTGAAATGTCCCGAAGTTTTACTTTTCAATAGTTTAGGTCCTTCATTTCCTTTAGACACCAAATATATATCTTTTATTGGTTATAAAAATGATAGGTAAAAATGTAAATGACTTGCTAAATTTCTTCATTTCAGATATGTTTTCTTCTTTTTGCCATTCTCTACATCGTTTCCTACTTCATCATTACAAGATACAAGAGAAAATCAGGCAAGTAAAAACAGTTTTGTTACAGCTTTTTTCAGAGCTAGGTGGTGTATAGGCTCCATCCACACACTGCAGTACAGCCATGCTGGATGTGCTGGTGGTTGAAGTAAACAGTTGCCTGGTACTAAGAACATTAAAAATAACCCTTAGGGAACCTGACTATGCTTAGGTCCTCCCTCCTAGACCAGAGCCCTTGCTTATCATAATTCTCATATCCAACTAAGAATAGTGTTGGCTATTTAGTACCTGGGAAATTCTTTTTTTTTTTTTCTTTGGTTTTTCGAGACAGGGTTTCTCTGTTTAACAGCTCTGGCTGTCCTGGACTCGCTTTGTAGACCAGACTGGCCTCGAACTCACAAAGATCCGCCTGCCTCTGCCTCCCAAGTGCTGGGATTAAAGGCGTGCGCCACCACCGCCCGGCTACCTGGGAAATTCTTGAGTTTATGAGGGTGTTTGGTTCCTTGTGGCTGGTTCATCCCAGCCCTCTTCATTTTCTCATTACAGAATTTTCTTGTCCTTCCTTCCTTCCCTCTTTTTTCTTTTTTAAAAGAAAGATGTATTTACTTACTTATTTTTGTTTATTTTATTATTTGTGCTATGGGTGTTTTACCTGCATATGTGTTTGTGCACTGTATTCATGCCTCATGTCTGCAGAGGGTATTGGATCCCTAGGAACTGGAGTGAAAAATGGCTGTTAGCCTCCATGTAATTGCTGGGAATCAAACATGGGACCCCTGCCAGAGCAGCAAGTATGTTTAAGTGCTGAGTCATCTCTCCAGCCTCTGTTTTCATTCTTTAAACTAATGTAGAATTTAGAGTATCCATAATTGTACTGGTATTCAATTATATAGTCTCCTTGTGTTTTATTTTGACTTGAGTTAATCAGAAGGGTTTCATATCTTTATTATTTTTTAATGGACTGATCAATTCACACAGTTTTAGGTTAGTGTTTTATACATACTCTAGCAGATGCCTTACTGCCTTCTGTAACTTTCAGCTATTGTTTTTGAAATCATAGTATTTTCTATCTGTGCTGTTGGCTGATGGTTGATGCTGTGTGATACTTAAGGGTTTCATTAAAGATTCTTTGATATAATATCAGCTTAAAACTTATCAAACTCAAGAGAAATAAGGAACAGCTCTTTTTGAAGTATGTTGTTTTAGAGCTGTGCACTGGCTCTGTGACTTTGGACGTGCTCCTTGGATCCTGTAAGCTGCCAAAATTGTGAAGACCTGCAGATTCAAGACAGTGCCTCAGTTGTTTTAAAGAGACTTGGTCACGTGGCTTCATAGATTACACACATAGAAGAAAGGAGAGGATGTGATTGAAAAATATAAATGCATTGTTTGAGGGGCGGTTAAGGGCGATATACAGGAAAACTGTAGCCTTAGGTGATCTTCAGATTAATCCAGTCATTGCAGGGAATGAGAAACACTGTGGACCCTGTTGGTGGAACAGAATGGCAGCCTTTTCTCTGGACTGTAGCAGGATGAAAATTAATCGTGCATGTGATTTTGTGGTGCCTTTATGAGATTATTTGGGAAGTCTGTAATTCTGGGTAGAGACTGTAAAGAATGGCCAGGCTCACCACTGACACTGAGGCAGGTGAACTCCAGAGTCCAGAGACTCAAGGAGAGCCTTTCAGGACACCAGACGGATGAGGAGCTAGAAGGAGTGGGAGGGCTTTGAAATATTTGGGTACTTACACAGTCTCTTTGGCTGGTAAGTTTTTGAGCAAGGACAAAAGAGATGGCATCTAGGAGGCCTGAAAGAAGAGGGGTTGAGGAAGGCATCCTGATGAAGTCTGTCTGCTACTTAAAAAGATATGGAAAATGATATGTTTCTGTCTGTGACTTGGACAATGCTTTTGAATTATTGAGGAGATGTAGCATCCAATGTAGTTTAGGATGGCTTAAGAAAATCTTACTATTTTCTTTACTAATGAAAATTCAAATTAAAGAAAAGCACAGGGCTGGCAGTCGTGGTGCACTCCTTTAATCCCAGCACTCGGGAGGCAGAGGCAGGCGGATCTCTGTGAGTTCAAGGCCAGCCTGGTCTACAGAGTGAGTCTAGGACAGTCAAGGATACACAGAGAAACCCTGTCTCTAAAAACCTAAAAAGAAAGAAAGAAAGAAAGAAAGAAAGAAAGAAAAAAAGAAAAGCACAAGTAAGTTCTATTTTATAATAGAAATATCTGTTGGCCATTAACAGCCAGAACAACATCATTATCCTGACATTGTCTACCTGCATTTCACAATGGTCCTGTGGTTCTAAGTTTTATTTTCTTAAGAGTAGGTGTTTTTAAAATTTTAAATTACATGTGTCAGTTAAAAAGCATTAAAAAAATGCAACTCACTTTTTAGTTATACTGACTCTACATGTTATAATGAAACTTACATTTGAGTCTTTGTTGAAGTAAAAAAAAATACTCTTTGAAAGTCTTTGGCATTCAGCAATTAAATTTTTAAAACTATATTTTTGGTATATTTTTAGATAAATTCATGAAACATTTTGTTAGAGATAAAATAGTAACACTATAAACATTTTTTTGCAGATGAACAAGAAGATGAGGATGCTGTAGTCAACAGGATATCGTATGTATTCTAAAATTTAATTGTTCTGTTTATAGTTTTGAAGTTATAGTCTGAAGGAAATAATTGCCTAAAGTATTAATCCTTATTAGTCACATTCTTTTTTTTCTATGCAAACACAGTTTATTTCCTTCTCCATTTAATAGAGACTGAAGGTTTTTTCCCCGCAAGAGCAATGTTCTTTAGAATAGCATAAAGGAAAATAAATAAACACCATACCACTGATGTCCATGGGAGTACTTAGTGTTTTATTATAGGATTGCATGAGCATTCCTCCTTGTTCTTAGCCTCCTATAACAAACTTGCCTGAGGAGGGTTCAGGTTGGATCCTCTGCTCCTACCCTTTGCCTGTGTTTTAGTTGCCATTTTATTCAAGTCAGAGCCCAGACTTTATAAACCTTTATTTAGATTGTTCTTTATTTTGAGTATACTATAAGGAATACACACACACACACACACACACACACACACACACACACACACACACA